>WAAF01002178.1:4697-21318 GCA_013400475.1 Tricholaema leucomelas
CCACTCTCTGCATGCCACCATCCAGCCAATTCCTTATCCAGTGAGTGCTCCACCCATCCAGTTTGTGCTTTTCCAGTTTGGTGACCAGGATGTCATGTGGGACAGAGTCGAATGCCTTACTCAGGTCTAGGTAGACGACATCAGTTGCCCTTCCCCTGTCCATTGCAGCTGTGACTACATCATAAAAAGCCACCAGATTTGTCAGGCATGATTTGCCCTTAGTGAAGCCATGCTGGTTACCACCAGTCACCTCTGCCTGGTTTTCCATTTGCTTTTGCAGAGCCTTCAGGAGGATCTGCTCCATGATCTTTCCAGGCACGGAAGTGAGAGTGACTGGTCTGTAGTTTCCAGGGTCATCCTTTTTCCCCTTCTTGAAGATGGGTGTTATGTTCACCCTTTTCCAGTCAGCAGGAACTTCACCATGACGTTGCAACACTCAGAATGATAATTTCTATCAGCAAACAGCTGTGAATATCCTACTTGTTTTGCTCTAACACTCATACAGAACCCAGTTCAAAATGCCTGTTCTAATATATGGATGCTTTCAAAATTGAATCAAATTTTCTGACTGTTTAGAATAATGATTGCTCACCAGGGAAAGCAAACTGGGGATATATAGACTGTGAATGTGAAGACTTTGAGTTGGATTTGTTCAAATATAAAAGCAAAACAAGAGATGGAGGTCATGCATTCTCTTTCCACAGTTATGTTGTCAAGTGAGTCACTTTAGTGTATCAAGTGAATTTGAAACATTTGAGGCTTTTAGACTGCATTAAATTCCAGGAGCTAGAGTCAAGGCCTGACTTCAGCGAGAACTGTATAAGAGCAAGGGCACACTGAGCCTTCTGCTCAGTTACAAATGGACTAAAAATACACCCTAAGTATTTTAAAGATTTTAAATAGTTCAACCTGTTGGTTTTTTTTCCTTCCCATTCCACCATTTCCCATTCCAGTCTGTCAAAATAAGCAAGTACCAAAAAGCTGCAAATACCAGAACTGTACCTCCAGCTCTTATTTGATGAGATTTTAACTTCAGAGGTAGGCTGTATTTTGACAGACATCAAGTAATTACCAAAATATTTGACTGGTGTTGGATCAAAATGTGATTTACGGCCGGTGATCAGAGAAACCATAGTGAGTTCTGTGGAGATGACAGGGAAAAGGTCACGCAATGAAAATAGTGTGGCTACAGCATAGAGGCATGAGTCTCAAGATACTCGATATAATCAATAGTCATATATTGTCAATATATACTCTACAAGTCATATCTGTTAGTAAAATGTTATATATAACAGTTTCCCTCTGCCTCAGCAGAACAAATACGGTGTGAAGAGTTACCCATTTAACCTTCTCTTAACAAAACAAGTGGCATGAGATGAAAATGAAACTTACCTGTATAAAATGGTTTTGAAGCTAACAAGGATAGATGTGCCCAGCTGCTTTCATCAGTATTGCACAAATGACCAAAAAAGCCTTGCTTTTATCTTTTTCACTAATGCCATACAAGACATTTTAAGTGGTTAATTCACATATTTCACCAGAAAGAGGATAAGATTGCTCTGCCTACTTAAAGGTGATGTGCAGACTGGCGAAACATTTTAGTATACAGACATGTAATCTTGTAAAGTGCAATTACAGCTGGCATTTAAACTGCAGTGCTTGGACTATATTTAACATAACAGAGCTGGACACAGCTTATTTAATCAAACACATTCTATTAAACAGATGTGCTGCTGAGTACAGAAATTACTTGTGTAATTAAATCTTGCAACAGAATCATATTTTTCTTCTCTGAATATTTTGAAATATTTTCTTAGTCTTCCATTGTGATGAAGCTGCAAATTTGCCTTAGTAAAATTATTTCAAATGAATGGGCATATTTGATATTCTTTGTGGTCTTGAAGTACTGCAGCCTCTGTGCTTTTAATACTTTCATACTAAATTTGTAATATCTCTACAATGTAACTGAAGCATTTTTGAAATGAGTAACAGAAAATATAGAGGAAAAAAAAAATCCAAAACCAAACCCCCAAAACTCAACAAACTCTCTTTTATCTGTCTGCATCTTCAAAGAATTTTAAGACTTTTCATTTCAATTTTGTGGAAATGATCAAGTCACTACTGTGAGACAAGTCAGATCAACACAATAATTATGCCCTACCCAAGCTAATATATCCATATTCTTGTCACTTGCTGTATTTTCCTAGCATACCACCAAATAAAACATGTAAAGACAATACTTAGTTTACAGAGAACTCACCTCTTACTCTCTCTTAATGCTTTGTCTCCTTTCTTCCAAGTGATAGTTGGCTTTGGAGAAGCTTGTGGCTTGCACTCAATGACCACTTCTTGGCCTTTGGTAATAATTATTGTTTTCTTCATTTGATTTGGTGGGAAAGTGGGAGCTGAAGCTGTTAAAAAGAAGTATGTTAACTTTACAGAGAACAATCTCAGTTTCCTGTTTCATTACATTCTAACAGAAGAATAGTGTAATAGATTTGCTTTGGGTATAGAATCTCCATTTTCAATTGGAAATTATTACACTGCAGATTTAATCCAGTTATGAATTAGTGAGGTGCCCTTCACATCAGCATACTAAAGTAAGACTGTGAAATCTAACAGCTTCAGAAATCAAATATTGAAGTTGGTTTAGTTACACCTTCTCTAATTTTTTTTTTTGGTAAATAACTTGTTAGAAGTAAATAGTTCAAAATTAAAATAAGTTTAAATTACTTAACTATTCAAAATGCATTATTTAGTCAATGCTTATAAAAATTGCTATTGTTAATAAAATTCTATTGCTTTTCCTTTTTATACTTGTTTGAATAATGGGAACTGAAAAATGAGTTCTTAATAAGAGTTATTTAACCATGTTGTCCTAATATTTCACTTTTCAATATTTAACCATGTCATCTTAGTATTTCACTTTTCAAGAGATCTCATTGATTATGTCAACTAAAGTAATTAATGTATCACAAAATGATGCTAAGTACTGAAATTTCATATCAAGAATGGAGAGTTACTCTTATGTAATCTCGTACCTTTGTGTGTTTCTTAAACTGCTTTTGCTAAATCAAAGTTCCTCCTTGCAATGATCTCAGATACACACATAGGAACCTATTACACTCTATTGCCTCATATGCATAGGAATTTCCTACCATTATTTTGGGTAATTTTCATACCAGACCTATTCATATGGATAATTTATTCCATTCTTTTCCCTTTAATAACTCAGAAAATTAAAGCCAACTGTTTCTTTAATACAACATTATGATTAAAATTTAACAGGGGTACAATTTCACAAGTGACCAAATGAAAGACTGATTTTAACTGCAGCAACATGTAAAGACCATTTCCAATATTGGGGAACATCAAAGAAAGTGTGCAACTACCTGATATAATAGATATGCTTATTTTGGATGCTAGGAGGAAGTTCTTCCCAGAGAGAGTGATTTGCCATTGGAATGGGCTGCCCAGGGAGGTGGTGGAGTCACCGTCCCTGGGGGTGTTCAAGAGAAGCCTGGATGCGGCACTTAGTGCCATGGTCTAGTTGGCTGGATAGGGCTGGGTGATAGGTTGGATTGGATGATCTTGGAGGTCTCTTCCAACCTGGTTGATTCTATGATTCTATGATTTTTTTATAATAGATATAAGAAGCAGAGCAAAACACTGTAAGCAAGAGAGATGTCTTTGCTGAATGAATCACAAATGACAAGGGAGTGTATTTGCTTTACTATGGCTGATATTAGCTCAAGTATGTAATTTCCAATATTTGATCAGTTCTGGTAACTTCATAAGAAATTTTTACACCTTTAAAACTAAGATCACATTTAATGATCTCTGGAAAATGGTCAGGGTAAAAGCAATAATTTGATATTAATAGAGACTGAAATATATTTACTTTCTTTGAGTTTCTTCCCCTGCAGTTAATTCTGAAGGATTAAAAACCATTTTTTCCATTTACTTGAACTGAAATAGCCTTGCATGAGAAATGGTCACAAAAAATGGTAACAGTAATTTAAGAAAGGAAATTTTTAGTTGACATGATGACCTGTGCTTTCTCAGACAACAAAGGGCTCACAGATAAGTAACCAAAATGAAAATGAACTCACTTTTTTACGCTCAGCTAAGTTTGGACTGACAGATGCCCTTCCTTATCAGAATAGATTAAGAACAAATGTAATTATTAAAGGGAAAAATAAAACAAGGAATTGTCTGTTCTTTTTCAAGAATACTCACCTAAAATCTTCAGTTCAGCGCTGGCATAAATGGTGCCGTACTTATTTTCTGCTAAGCACTGATACATTCCTGCATCTGACACATTCACACTGTGGATCATCAAAACACCATTAACCATCTCAATCCTGGTCTGTAAGGAAATAAAAATAGATCTGTAAGCCAACAGGCACTGGAAACTTGTGATAAGATTAAGCCAACTGGACAAAATATATTATTAAGCTAAAATAAAACTGAGAAACAAAGTTCCTTGGGCTGTCTTTTTATTTGTCATAGTAGGAATGACAATATAAAGCAGATGGAGGAAGGCAGAAAAACTCCAAAGATACATAAAGGTAAATATTTTTCAGTACAAGTTATCTTTCTCTAAGGCTTGCTAATGTCTATTTGCTTGGGTTTTTTTGCTGGTACCTTTACATGATTTGTAAAAGCAGTGCATCTGGGCAACTTTAATGAGGCAAGGACTCAGTTGTAGGTGTAACTTGTCTGATGATTTCCACATCTCTAACAAGTGTTTTACTTCAGTTATAGAGTAGAATAGAATAGAATAGAATAGAATAGAATAGAATAGAATAGAATAGAATAGAATAGAATCAACTACATTGGAAGAGACCTCCAAGATCATCCAGTCCAAACTAGCACCCAGCCCTATCCAGTCAACCAGACCATGGCACTAAGTGCCTCATCCAATCTTTTCCTGAACACCCCCAGGGACGGTGACTTCACCACCTCCCTGGGCAGCCCATTCCAATGCCAATCACTCTCTCTGGGAAGAACTTCCTCCTAGCATCCAGCCTATACTTCCCCCAGCACAACTTGAGGCTATGTCCCCTTGTTCTATTGCTAGTTGTCTGGGAGAAGAGACCAACCCCCACCTGGCTACAACCTCCCTTCAGGTGGTTGTAGACAGCAATGAGGTCTGCCCTGAGCCTCCTCTTCTCATTCATCAAATATAGTACTTCTCTAAGTTGTGGATGTCTTTTTTTATAGAGAGAAAATACAGATGCAAAAGAAAAAAAACTAAACATACTGAGATTGCTTAGAAGTACAGTATAATATAATGGCAGACAACATTTCAGGCACAGCTCATGAGATCTTGTCTCTTAAATATTACTGATGAATTACTGATGAATGCAATTTTACAGTGCTTGAGATAGTTTAGATGGAATACACCCAGACAACCTGTCTGTATGGTGCCACTTAAAAAACTAATGGAGAGAAAAGCAATTTCTGAAGTGTTTTTCAATACATCTTTAACTGATTTTAAGTGAAATAGAAAGAGTGATTATCCATTGGAATGGGCTGCCCAGGGAGGTAGTGGAGTCATCATCCCTGGAGGTGTTTAAAAGGAGGCTGGATGAGGCATTTAGTGCCATGGTTTAGTTAATTAGAAGGGTTAGGTGGTAGGTTGGACTCCATGATCTCAGAGGTCTTTTCCAACCTGGTTAATTCTGTGATTCTGTGAAAGAAGAAATGTGCAACATACTCATGACTGACTCCTCATCTAATGTACCTGTGGCCAGAGTGGAACTCCATTTTTCAACCAGCGGTATGTGGGTCTTGGCTTTCCAGTGGCTTTACATTCCCATCGGAGTTGATCTCCACTGTCTAATTGAGTATCATTAAGTTTCTCCACCCATTCTGGGGAGGCTGCAAGAAAAAAAATACCATGCTACACACAAAGCATGTTAACTGTTAAGTATCCAGCTGATATGCAAAGATCTAACCAATTAAAGATCTTAAGTTATCACCTTTACAAACCCTAGCTCACTCTCAAAAAGAAGTACATTTAAACAAACAATGAAAACCAAAAAAGAAAAGTAACAATATTAACAAAACTCTATAGCTGCTTTAATGCAAAAGACAGGAATAGAAAGCTACCTGATTTAGTCAAATCCCATGGATTCAATTACTGCTCTGTACATTAATGCATTCATTATTGCTCAATTTAAGAACATTTGCTTGGTATGGAATTTTTAGTAACTTTTCAAGACCTAAACTACTTAGATTTTTTGTAAGGAGTTTTGCTTACTTGTCAATCATCACTGACTGTTTCTTGTAGTTTTATTCAGCTAAGAATGACTGGGCATTTGGCAAAGTAATTGCACATAATTTTTTTAAGTGTCTTGAGTTTGTTTTGTGTTTCAAGGGAGAAAATGCTTTTAATGTTTTTAAGCACAGAACATGTGAAATTTCCAGCATTCATCAGTAGTATAAATTAGACAGTAAGTCAAAGTTAAACCAATCCTTTTTTAAATAAGATAGACTGTTAGGTGTATGCATGATCAATATTATCTAAGTTTCATGTTAAAAATGAGGGAATAACTTTTGCAGAGAAGCAAATCTTTAATGCAGCCATCGATCTGCTAATTATATGTAAGGTACATTTGGAAAACTTTGTACAAGTCATTGGGGAACTGAGAATTCATATGCATAAAATAAAAAATGTATGCTTAAACCCCAACTTTTTGATTTCATACTGTAGACATATCAATTTATATAGCAAAGAGGATGGCAGATTGTGATGGTTTGGGTGTTTCCTGCCCCCCACACTTTGGAAATCACCCAGACTAGACTCATCCAGCTCTGGAAATTGAATGAAGCTTATTACTTACAGCTTAGCACAATATACAAGCAGATATTTACAGTATATACAGCTATATACAGAAATATACAAGGTAAAAGGTAATACAGAAACACAACTCCCCTCCCAGAAACCTGAGTCCCCAGGAGGGGCTCCCAACCGCCCCTTCACCTTCCCCCTACCCCTCTCAACCTTACCCCAGTCCCAAGGAAGAATGGAGGTTTGGCCAGGGGGTTAGGAAGCAAAGTGGATTAGTGAGAGAAAGGGAAGGTGAGGTTAGAGAGAGCGATGCAGCTCGGAGCTCCCCAGCAGAAGTAGTGGGTTATCTATGTTTTGATTTTTGTTTTTATACATGTCAGCAAGCCTATGAGTGAGATAGACATCAGCCTTGTTTTCCTTCCACAGCCTGTAATCTAGTCCTTCTCACCAGAACACTCTACTAGGCTCAAACTAGCACACAGATGAAATTAATTAACTATATTAAATGTTGGGGAGTATTTAGATTTTGGATCGGCTTTTTATCTGCTGTTTTTGTTTGGTGGGATTTATTTTGTTTCATTTTGTTTTTTAAATGGAAGAGAGCAAGCAGCTAACAGGCTTTCATTGCTAAAGGAATGTGATGTTCTTCTGCTTGGCATGGACAGAAATTCAGATCTGTCACAACAAAGTCTTTGCTTCAAACCCTGGATAATTGATAACACACTTTAACATGGGGAACTGAGTTTAAAAATAAATCTTTGAATCTATCTGGCATTTGACAGGTCACCAATCAAAGATGTGAGAAGATATGAAAAGGCATGACAGGTGACTAACTGCTTCTAGCTTGCATCTTGTGCATGGCTGATAAAGAAAATGAATGAGGTGTCTATCATTCCTAAGCAGAGAGTAGTCTGCTTCAGAGTCCCTGACCAGGCAGTTGTCAGGAGCTGGAAACACATCAGAAAAAAGGATCCTTCGTTTCCCTTTTAGTAGAGAAAAACAGAAATAAGATTGACCCAACCTCTCTCCCAAATTTAAGACTAAAAACATGTGTTACATTGTTCTTCTTACTACAGTCAAAGCAATAATGACATGCTCCATAAGCACTCCACTGCACTGAATCATTTGATTCTTAAATTGTATCAAAGGTTCCAGGAAATCCCCAGAAACAGTTTGCAGAAGTCTCTGTTTACTTGCTGCATACTGATGGTCCTAAAAACATAATTCAATTGCATTGTCTAGTTCATAGTGTTGTTTTCTTTCTGAGTGTTTCGGTATGCAGAGAGGAAGCATGCTGAGAAGCAATTGTCTCCTTCGAAATCAAGTACACTAAATGATTTTGGAAGCTGTGACAGTTACATGTGCGACTAAACACTCAGAGAAGTTAGCCAGATGCTATAAAAACCACGCAGTTTCAAAGAGATGCTAAACTGTTCTGATTTATATTTCAGTCTTTTTATTATTTCACCCTTTAAAAAAATTCCACTACATGAACCAAAATCTATCTATTTTCGTTTTTCTATGTTGAATTTGATCTTATTATGAACCACAGCCTTCATAGTTAGAGTGTGCAGCTGTTTACACTAACTTAAAACTGTGTCCCCAAGCCTGCCTATAGAGGTATTCTCTTCAGTACACCACCACCATTCCCTACCCACTGCGGCTGCATCAACAGCACCATCATGACACAAGTTTTTCTTGGTAAACCTAGCAATGCAAATCAGAGTGGTGTGCTCAACTGGTAGCAACTACCTTTTTATCATTTATTGGAGTATTTCTGCACTACATTTTCTCCACGTAACCTAACTGGCCTTTGGATTTATAATTTTCAAACTGTTAAACTTGCCATCAGCCAAAACAATGACTCGGACTCCAAACCATTTGAGAGCAAAGCAGCAAAGCAATAGGTAGATGTAGCAGGAATGCGAGATAAATTTCCTTTCCTCTCTCTATCTGCTTTCTTTGCCACAGAGAGTTCTATCTGTACTCAACACTGGTCAGGCCAAACCTTGAGTACTGTGTCCAGTTCAAGGCTCCTCAATTCAAGAGAGATGTTGAGGTGCTGGAACGTCTCCAGAGAAGGGCAACAAAGCTGGTGAGGGGCCTAGAACACAAACCCTATGAGGAGAGGATGAGGGAGCTGGGGTTGTTTAGCCTGGAGAAGAGGAGGCTCAGGGCAGACCTCACTGCTATCTACAACTACCTGAGGGAGGCTGTAGCCAGGTGGGGGTTGGTCTCTTCTCCCAGGCAACGAGCAACAGAACAAGGGGACACAGTCTCAAGTTGTGCCGGGGGAAGTATAGGCTGGATGTTAGGAGGAAGTTCTTGCCAGAGAGAGTGATTGGCATTGGAATGGGCTGCCCAGGGAGGTGGTGGAGTAGCCGTCTCTGGGGGTGTTCAAGAAAAGCCTGGATGAGGCACTTAGTGCCATGGTCTAGTTGACTGGATAGGGCTGTGTGATAGGTTGGACTGCATGATCTTGGAGGTCTCTTCCAACCTGATTGATTCTATGATTCTATGATTCTATATGAATATGTATGCATTATCAAAAATTACATTTTAATGCCTTCACCACTATTACAGCTTTCACAGTTCTTCCACTGAGTGCTGAAACTACTACAATCTGAAGTTGTCAGCATTGAAATCTCACTTTCTGAACAATGTCTGAAGTGTCAGATGCATCAGGTAGTCATGGTATATTGCAGCATCAGGTAAGAAATGTGAAGGTCACTGTTTTGTGATTAAATGTGGCTGGACAAGCAGACTGGATGTCCTGGGCTTTCCCCAGAATACTCTGTGGCTATCCAAATCAGATGTAACTGATGAAATGAAGAAGATTCAAAGAGACAGCAAGCGAATTCCTACAGAGGTATGCAAATCATGAGACTGCAGTATGACACAGCTGGTCTTACAGCCTGCTCTGAAGTTTTACATGACATCTCTGGTAAGCAATGATGGTCTATGTCTGAATTTCTGAGCCAGTATAACCATTGTCTCCTGGAGGAATAAGTTGTCAGTGAAAAGAAAAATGTAAATAATTAATGTTGACTGTTGCTATGAATAAGAGGTAGAGCAAGAAATGCTGTTTCATGTAATGCCCTCAAGTCCTGCCAGATCAACTGTCATCAAAGGAAGCTGACAATTTTGCAAAGTAACATTTGGCTGAACTGCAGCTAAAAACCTTCTTACCCAAACTCTCTTAGAACCCTTTCCAAGGCTGTCAAGATTTGTATGCCAGTGAGACACTAATGCTGTTTTCAGAAATACTGAAGGCTGCAAGAGGCTCACTGGGGAGTATTGAATCCCAAAACCCTGAGAAGGTACTTGTAGGGGGCAGATAACAGCCTGTGCTTCTTGTTCTGCTGTACTGAAGGTTGGTGCCAGGCTCCTTCTGGAAGCTGTTAAGGTGCTCTGACCTTGCTTCCTGCTAATGCAGATAGGTTTAACTCTGACTTAGATCTGGTTTTGACTCGGATCTGGTTTTGACATTCAAATATATAATGATAGAATGATAGACTTTAGAGAAGCTTAATAATGTAGCATCTGTTAATCAGAGGAATAAGACAATCTGAAGTTGTATATGGTTAACACTCCAGGAGTGTCCCTGAACTCGAAACCTGACCTGAGGTGGTCCTGACCCCTCCTCAGGGGTGGGTCTGGACACCCCCAGGTGATGGTTAGCCCACTCCACCTTCCTGTCCCATAAAATCAGGGGGACTTCCTGTTCTCCCGCTCTTGGACCCTCTCTCGGACTCTCTCTCAACCGCTCCCCAGACCACACTGCATCTCTCCCTGCATCTCTCCACACACGTGGCCACCACCATCACAAACTCGGTTGTATTCATACCTTTTTGTATTTGTTATTCTTCCTTCCCTACACCTTTTGTAATCTCCCTACCTTTGATACCCTTTTTAAGTTGTTGTTAAGCTTTTCCCTTTTAACTTCCAAATCGAGTGAGACTGATTTATTTGGGTGGGCTTACCTTTTCCTCTCACTTCCAATTCCTTTGGGGAAGGAGGGAGGGGAGAGGGAAGGGCAATTAATATAAATTGTCAGTGGTTCTATCAAAATTATTAGAGTCTCTGGGAATTTAAATGAGAACCCCAGACAGAAGTGGACCTTCTTTGTGTAATGTTAAAGAAGTCATTCTAATGTTATTGCAAAAAATGCTGACTGACAGAAAATTGTGCACTATCCATAAAGGCAGTGACTGGGAAAAAAAAACATAAATTTGACAGTGGTGGAGAACTTTCTATTTCTATCTGGACAGGGTAAAACAAAAATGATGAAGTAAATGTTTTCTGCAGACTCCTAGATGTGAGCACCATCTTTATTCCTACTCACAACAAAAATGTGTCCAGGCTAATGATAGAGGCAGAGTGGTGTAGAATGATACACCTTGTTTGCTGTGATTTTATGCCACAGGTCTGCAGGGTGCTCTTGAGGGAATAATTTCATTTTCCAATATCCTGACTTCTCTCTTGAAGAACATGTTTTACGTTTCTTTAACTCTGAAAAAAGGAAGGCAGAAATAATTGAAGCACCTCTATAAAGTGCTTTGGTATCTGGTAGTTTTGTAGCCCTAGAAAACAACTTAAGTGTATGAGCTGGTGTACATTTTATAATTCAAATTATGGTGGTTTTTTTTCAGTTTCAGACATTTTAAGAAATGCTGTTGTAAGAGCTGAAAAAAAGGAATGTTGCTTTAGCAGGAGCACTACTTGGATGTAATTGGCAGTAAGAATTTGTAGTACTGGAGAAATGTCACTGGGGTATTGGCACAGCAGGAGGTGCCAAGTAGTTCCTGGGGTTTGGCTGTTGCTTTCAGTAGATGCTTTGTACAACTTTTTCTTTGACAGAAGATGGCATGTCCAAATGAAAGGTGCAAACTACCACCTTTGGCATTACTTTTTTTTCAGCAAATACCAAAGGAATACTAAAGACATAAAACCTGCCCTTGGCTCTAGATGGATAAAAATGAAGAGAAAGGAGAGAAAAGAGAGAAGCATCATCTAGAGATATGCTGATGCTCACTAAAAAAACAAGGCAGCTGAGATAAAGACACTGGGAAGCTGGAGGAGACAGGAAAATTTATTATGGACTGGAAATATTGACACTAGTGGAAAATAAACTAAATATATGATGCCAGTCTATGGTTATTTGATGAAAGTGTGTAGCAAAGAGAGAAAACTGTGTATAGTTAGTAATGGGGAGAAAGCACTAACAGCCATGGGCTGAAATCAAGAAAAGAGAAAGAAAATTGATTAACAGGAGAGAATGCTTCTTAAAGGTACCTAATTAGCCTGGGGACCTGTCCAAACTGCAACAGTTGGAATCCCATTCATTGTGATATTTGAAGACAGAAAACCATTCAGAGTCTGAAACTTTTTACATGATCTGCACTAGACATTTCTTCATAAGTATTTAAGCTTGTAGGATTCATGGAATTACAGCAAGTGATACAGCATTAATTGGTAAGAAGTAGGATGGACTCAAACATATATTCATAGTAAAGAAAACTTTGACTTTTAACTATTCAAGATGCATTTTCTATAGGCTTTCATCTCTAGCCCTTAGGATACAGCCACAATATTGTGTAAAATTGATTATTTTTACTGGCATTGATTTTGACCAGGGTGCCTACTTTTCTTCATTGTAGCTTGTATGGGGCTATATTTTGGACTTGTGCTGTATTTATAGCACAGGGATGTTTTTGTTATTGCCCAGCAGTGCTTACACAGCACTGAGGCCTCTTCAGCTTCCTCACATCATTCCACTAGAAAGTAGAGTGGGTGTGCACAGTGAGTTGGGAGGGGACACAGCGGGGACAGCCAGCACTCAGGTGACCAAAGGGATATCCCATAACATATGATGTCGTGCTCAGCAATAAAAACTGGGGTAAGAAGGAAGGAGGGGACATTCAGAGTGATGGCATTTGACTTTCCAATAACCATTATGTGTGATGGAGCCCTGCTTTCCTGAAGATGATTGATGATGGGAAGTAATGAATGAATTCCCTGATTTGTTTTGCTTTTATCAGTGGCTTTTGCCTTTGTGTTTCAAACATGAGGAGAAACTTCTTTAGAGTGAGGATGACAGAGCACTGGAACAGGCTGCCCAGAGAGGTTGTGGAGTCTCCTCTGGAGACTTTCAAAACACACCTCGATGCATTCCTGTGCAAACTACCCTAGGGGATCCTGCTTTGGCATGAGGATTGGACGCAATCATCTCTGGAAGTCCCTTACAACCTCTAATATTCTGTGATTCACAGTATCACAGTCTCACAGTATCACCAAGGTTAGAAGAGACCTCATAGATCATCAAGTCCAAGCCGTTACCACAGAGCTCAAGGCTAGACCATGGCACCAAGTGCCACGTCCAATCCTGCCTTGAACAGCTCCAGGGACGGCGACTCCACCACCTCCCTGGGCAGCCCATTCCAGTAGCCAATGACTCTCTCAGTGAAGAACTTTCTCCTCACCTCAAGCCTAAATTTCCCCTGGCGTAGCTTGAGGCTGTGTCCTCTTGTTCTGGTGCTGGCTGCCTGAGAGAAGAGAGCAACCTCCTCCTGGCTACAACCACCCCTCAGGTAGTTGCAGACAGCAATAAGGTCACCCCTGAGCCTCCTCTTCTCCAGGCTAAACAATCCCAGCTCCCTCAGCCTCTCCTCGTAGGGCTGTGCTCGAGGCCTCTCACCAGCCTCGTTGCCCTTCTCTGGACACGCTCAAGGATTTCAATGTCCCTCTTAAACTGGGGAGCCCAGAACTGGACACAGTACTCAAGGTGCAGTCTAACCAGTGCAGAGCACAGGGGCAGAATGACCTCCCTGCTCCTGCTGGCCACAGCCTTCTGTGAAAATCAGAACCTTCAGAAATTGTGTTTGTGTCAACTGAGAATTTTCTACAAACGCAAAAGCACTTCTGCAGCTTTGTTTCCTGTACAATGAATCTGACAAAATTCAGCACCTAGGTATGGCAAAGGTGAAATATTAATAAAACTGTGGTAAAAATACTGCAATATCTATAATATTGTTTTCTGACAGACACACCATGCTTATGTTGCATGTCACTGTTTTATATAATACCAAGAGAGAAGAAAAAGAAAACAACTTTAAAAATTATGCTGATATTCTTTTAAATAAAAATCCATAAACATCAAACATGAAATTGCCTTTAAGCCAGTTCTTTCAGGGAGTCAACTATTTATATTTCAGACTTTAATGCACTGCTAAGGAATGAATCTATGTAGCTTAATGCTAATTTTATTTCAGGAGAAAATATACTGGACTTTAGTACCCTTCATGTATTATTAAAGTCTTAAGTGTGGAGAAAACATTGCTGGATAATACTGTATGCAGGTGAACTTACTGTACACTTGTAGCTGTCCTCTGAAGACATTTCTTCCACGAGAGTTTTCAGCCTTACATTCATAGACTCCTGCATCCTCTAGCTGCACATTAGGTATTTCAAGCACAGCTTGGGATTTTCTCAGGCGGGCTTTACTTGGATTGTGACCATTAACTTTCCTCCAAGATATTGTTGGAACAGGGCTGAAATATTTAGTAAAATAACTGTTAGTATTCTCGCACTATGGAGAATATAGAAACTGTTACCTAGCATTAAAAAATACGAATCATCTAAGCAGCAATAAAATATAATCACAATTAAGGTTCATATAACGCTTGATATATCTCACTTCCTGTAGAGAATGCTTAATAAATGGTTTGCTGTTTGGAATGTGTCTCTCATCCACAAGGGAAGCCCAGTTTTTATTGAGCGCGAGTAAATAACTTGAAATATCCTCTCTAGAGCTTCTCTCACACTCTATGCTTTACATCTGAACATTTCCACTCAATGGGCAAAAGAAAATAACAGCTTCAAAACCAGGATGAATTTAGTAAATTACAGCACACCCCAATTTTGCCTCACTTGAAACTGCAGTTCTGGAGAATAGTGAGTAATAATGTCCATCTAAACTGAAGATTTCAGTGCCACTCTAGTGTGGATAAACCAAAGTGACCAGGGGTGTAGAGATCTTTTCTCCTGCAATATTCTTGAAGTTACAAATCTGATTGTACAAGAGGCATGTAATAATGGCACTACTGCTTCTGACTCAAGCAGTCCGTGTCTGCTCACGGGAGTGGAAGGGCTTTTCACTGGAGCTTATTATTCCACACAGACCTATGTGGAAAGAGTGCAATTTACATCCCGTGCTAGTTTGAGCCTAGCTAGAATGTTTTGGTGAGAAGGGCTAGATAATAGGCTGTAAAATGACAACAGTGGTGAAGTCTACTTCCCTCACAGCCTTGCTGAGAGGTGTAGAAAGGAAAAGCAAAACATTAGATAAAGTCATTTTGCTCTGCACTTTGCTCTGGGCTTTGCTCTTGGCTCTTTGCCTGCTGGGGAGCTGAGGCTGCTGGCTGAACTCCATCTTGCTTTCTAACCTCACCCTCCATTTGCTTTGCTGATTCACTTTGCTTCTTAATCCTCTTGGACAAACCTCCCTTCTTCCTTGGGACTGGGGTAAGGTTGAGAGGGGTTGGGGGAAGGTGAGGGGGTGGTTGAGAGCCCCTCCTGGGGACTCAGGTTTCTGGGATGGGAGTTGTGTTTCTGTATTACCTTTTTCCATTGTATATTTCTGTCTATAACTGTATATACTGTAAATATCTGCTTGTATATTGTGCCAGCTGTAAATATAAGCTTCATTCAAATTTCCAGAGCCAGCTGAGTCTAGTCTGGGTGATTTCTAAAGTGTGTGGGGGCGGGGAACACCCAAACCACCACACATCCATATTGAGAGAAGAAATGGATTAGACAGAGTTTACATTATTTCATTTATTGTTTTTTTAGCTGAGACACTCATCATTATGCCCTTATTGGGCCTTTTAGTACAGACATATATTTATCGAAGTATGGCAGATACTTAAGGACAAAGAAAAGGAATGTGAGAGTTTGAGGCTAGCTGGAATATTTTAATGAGAGGAATTAGATTGTAGACTGTGAAAAGGAAACAATGGTGATGTCTACTTCACTCATAGGGTTGCTGAGATATACAAAAACAAGAACATAAACATAGATAGGACAGTGGGTCTCTGTCACACCTGGTGCCTGTACTTTTCTCTCTGGCCTGCTTTCTGGGTAACTAACCCTGCTTACTAAATCCCCTTGCCGATCCTCCAATCTTACCTTGCATATAAGGCAAAGTCTGGGATAAGGTAGAGGGGTGGAAAGGAGGTGGTTTGGAGTCCCTCCTGGGGACTCTTGTTTTCTGGGAGGGGTTTTGTGTTTCTGTATTGGTTTTAACTTGTATATTTCTGTATATAGCTGTATCTATTGTAAATATCTGCTTGTATATTGTGCTAAGCTGTAAATATAAAGCTTCGTTTCTTAATTTCCAGATGGCTGAGTCTAGTCTGGGTGATTTCATAAGAGTGGCAGAGTGGGTAACACCCAAACCATCACAAGGAAAAAAACATATCTGTAGCTACAAAATATTTGATTATGAGACAAATACTAGACTGCTTTGGATACTGCAAAGAAAGTTAGTGGATGCCATTAAAGGAAATATAACTGTTACATGCTGATACTGTTTTCATAAAATATTTTGTATTTTGCATTTATTTAAATTTATTCCAACTGCCTGACAAATTTGGTGGCTTTTTATGATGTAGTCACAGCTGCAATGGACAGGGGAAGGGCAACTGACGTCAATGGCGTTCAATGGCTCCAAGTGCCGAGTGCTGCACTTTGGCCACAACAACCCCATGCAGAGATACAGGCTGGGGTCGGAATGGCTGGAGAGCAGCCAGACAGAGAGGGATC
>WAAF01002178.1:21583-40434 GCA_013400475.1 Tricholaema leucomelas
ACGTGGCACTTGGTGCCATGGTCTAGCCTTGAGCTCTGTGGTAAGGGGTTGGACTTGACGATCTATGAGGTCTCTTCCAACCTTGATGATACTGTGAGACTGTGATACTGCGATACGGAAAGATAAAAATATTAAAAAAACCCAAACACCTCATTTTTTTCCTCCTCAGTATGAGGTAGCAAGTGGAATTTTTCAAGGAGACAAAGTAACTTTAGCTGTGTAGCTGTAATGATTTCAAAGAAAAGTACTCCCAAACTGCAAATCACTGTTCGCAGACAACTTGTAGTTCTGTTTAATGAAGCTTATTTTCCTTGCATAACTTACAAGTGAGGTATGAATTTTACATCTGAAATAAAAAAAATACCTATTTCTCCTCTGTGACTTGTGTGATAGTGAAATGAAATGTATCTGAGGAGGTGAAAAAATAAAATTGTGTGACTGCAGAAAACTCATAAAATCCAGGATAAAAGCTACCTTATGCACATATTTTCATCTTCTCAAATGATCCACAGCTTATTCAAAAACAGAACAGCAGCAGAATATCTCTAATGTTAATATGAGTTCAATGTAATAGGTATAATTGTTAAATCTTGTAATCACTATAATCCATTTTTATTTTGTTCTCAGCAGACATTTATGGGGATACAGTTTCCTTGTTTGTTATAACCTTGCTCACATTCAGCTCCTATGAGTAACTTTATTCTAAAGTTTCCACTGAGTTCAAAGATAAGAATTCTTCTCACTTTTGGAAAAAAATCTTTTGAGTCCTTCTGGTAAATCTTAGAAGACCAAGAAAAAAAAATTAATTTCAAAATACCATAGTTAAACCTCTAATTCATCTAAGATGAAACAAATTTAGTGACTGTGATGAACATTGCCTTTTGTGCATTCATTTTGATTTTGAAGAAAATAGAGTTTTGTATGTACATCTAGAAGAGATCATAGAATCATAGAATCATAGAATGGTTAGGTTGGAAGGGACCTCAAAGATCATCCAGCTCCAACCCCCTGCCATAGGCAGGGATACCTCCCACTAGAGCAGGCTGCTCAAGGCCTCATCCAGCCTGGCTTAAAACACCTCCAGGGAGGAAGCATCCAGATTATATGAGTTAATTTCAACAGCACATTATTTGGGACAAGTGCTACTGAATCAGTTGTTAATTCACAAGTTTCACTGGTAATAAAAATGTATTGAAGAAAACTATTGGAATTACTTTTGGACTTCTTCCCCCTCCCCTGAATATTTGTCTGAAGAAGATATTTATTTCAGGGAAGGTATGAGATGGAAATAAGGATAATGATAATGGATTTTAAAATGCTTTTTCCATGGATCTAATCTTCTAGCTTTTCAGCAATCTCTTAAACAAGAATGCACAGGTTGCATTTCCTATACGTGGCTGGTACATATCAATGTGCTTTTCTGAAATACTTTAACTTCTACTATAATTTATATATAAATTTATATATACAGGCAACCAGCAATAGAACAAGGGGACACAGCCTCAAGTTGTGCTGGGGGAAGTATAGGCTGGATGTTAGGAGGAAGTTCTTGACAGAGAGTGATTTGCCATTGGAATGGGCTGCCCAGGGAGGTAGTGGAGTCACCGTCCCTGGGGGTGTTCAGGAAAAGCCTGGATGAGGCACTTAGTGCCATGGTCTGGTTGACTGGATAGGGCAGGGTGCTAGGTTGGACTGGATGATCTTGGAGGTCTCTTCCAACCTGATTGATTCTATTCTATTCTATTCTATTCTATTCTATTCTATTCTAATTTCAATTCCTCTCCACACTATTTCTCTTTGCCATGCATCACTGCTCCAAGATGTGCCTTCAAATATGTATCATAATATATATTAAAAACCTCTGCATGTCTGTGCATTTGACACTAGAAAAAGCCTTCCTCTTTATGCCCCCCAGCCTTGTGAGTGTGTTAAATAGCTTCTAATTATTCCAGGATAATTCTGTAAGATTAAAATGTCAATGAGTATCATGAAATTCTCTCCACAAGATACTTTCCAGAAATGCCCATTCACGTGATTCTGTCTTCAAAATGGCTCATATAAATCTGTTCTGATCAGATGTGGAGATTTAGGAGACAAGATAATCACTTTTTCTTTCCTTCAGTTGTTAAAAGATAGTTAATAGTCATGAAATACAGCAGCAGTGAGTATTGATGATTTAAGAATAGAAACAGAATCAAGGGAAATGATAATGAGTTTGAAGTCTGTGTATAGGAACAAGCCCAGGTCTGCAAGTAACGTCAATGCACACCATGACCATACTAAAAAGGTCTGCTGTATGTATCATATACTAATGTGCTTTCCCACCACTGCTGGTTTGCTTGTTAAGGAACAGAACAAAGACAGTGTCTATGCTTGGCTGCATGTCCAGCCCTACGTAATTTTCTTCACACTTTAAGTCCTAATGTGTTAAAGCATCTCAAACATCTAAAACAGTGCTATGGATAATGATTCATTATCTATAATGATTCATTGCTCATAACGAATTATACTCCAGGGCCTTTTCTCTACTGCTTCATCAGAGCTCAAACTGTTAGCTCAAATTTGATCCTTAACTCTTTGATAACAAAGTTAGATAATATTATTCATACTTCTGATGATTTCAGAGATTTTCCCCAAATTCTTAAATTCAAGCCC
Organism: Tricholaema leucomelas; assembly: GCA_013400475.1. Taxonomy (NCBI): domain Eukaryota; kingdom Metazoa; phylum Chordata; class Aves; order Piciformes; family Lybiidae; genus Tricholaema lacrymosa; species Tricholaema leucomelas. The sequence continues at coordinate 24,239 of WAAF01002178.1, forward strand.
ATCATGAACACAAGAGCCATCTGATTAAGGTGCAATCAGTATGGACATGGATGATCAGATGACACCAAGCTGTGTGGCGCAGTTGACTTGCTGGAGGGCAGGGATGCCATCCAGAGGGACCTGGACAGGCTGCAGAGGTGGGCCCAGGCCAACCTCATGACGTTTAACAAGACCAAGTGTAAGGTTCTGCACCTGGGTCGGTGCAATCCCAGGCACAGATACAGGCTGGGTGGTGAATGGCTGAGAGCAGCCCTGAGGAGAAGGACCTGGGGGTCTGGGTTGACGAAAAGCTCAACATGAGCCTGCAGTGTGCACATGCAGCCCAGACAGCAACCCTGTGCTGGGCTGCATCAAGAGCAGTGTGGCCAGCAGGGCAAGGGAGGGGATTCTCCCCCTTTACTCTGCTCTCCTCAGACCCCACCTGGAGTACTGTGTGCAGTTCTGGAGCCCCCAGCACAAGAAGGACATGGAACTGCTGGAGCCAGTCCAGAGGAGAGCCACGAAGATGCTCAGAGGGCTGCAGCAGCTCTGCTATGAGGACAGGCTGAGAGAGTTGGGGCTCTGCAGCCTGGAGAAGAGAAGGCTTCGAGGAGACCTTAGAGTGGCTTTCCAGTATCTGAAGGGAGCCTACAGGAAGGCTGGGGAGGGACTATTGACAAGGTCTGGTAATGTCAGGACGAGGGGGAATGGGTTTAAGCTGGCAGAGGGGAGATTTAGACTGGATGTTAGGAGGAAGTTCTTTACAGTGAGGGTGGTAAGACACTGGAATGGGTTGCCCAGGGAGGTTGTGGATGCTTCCTCCCTGGAGGCGTTTAAGGCCAGGCTGGATGAGGCCTTGAGCAGCCTGCTCTAGTGGGAGGTGTCCCTGCCTATGGCAGGGGGCTGGAGCTGGATGATCCTTGAGGTCCCTTCCAACCTAAACCATTCTATGATTCTATGATCCATAATAGTCAAGGTATTGATTTCATAACTAGTGAGGAAAGGGGAAAAGCTCTACTGTGACCTTTTGTTCTTCCATTTAAAGAATTATGTTTGCTGTAAATGAAACCAAAATAGCACATCTGGATGATTAAACACACGGTAAAAAAGAGATGAACATCTCCACCTGCAGATTCAGCTTTAGTCACATTGCAAAATGCCATATTATATTTTTTGTTATCATAGTATAATTGATGGAGTATTATGGGATGGGAAAGGTGTTGAGCTACTATAGCTGTAGCACAACAAAAAAGCTCTGCCATCCAATTACCCTTTTCCCCCTCTACTCCCTGCATCACATGTACATCAGCTTGATGACTGGTGGTGATTTTAGATAAGTGGACATTCCTCTGCAAAGACAAAACGAGGCAAATCATCACCAGCTTGTGACATCATCAAGCCTGTCGAGAAGAGATTCTCAAGCAATGTGAAAAGCAAAAAAACATATGACATGAAGAATTGGCAAATATAAGTTAGAGGGGGAAAATGGTTTGAAGCAGGAATTTGCCTAACAAGATGACATAGTCTTGGCAAGCATGTGTGTGGATTCTCAGAGCTATGATACCACTGTGGGAAGCTGCTCTGTGTAAAGCTATTTTATAAGTGAACTTCTTTTCACATCTTTTTGCTCTTTTCCAAACTTAGTCCAAGCAGAATTTCTGTATCTGGCACATCAATCTAGGATTTCCTAAATGCTACACAGATGTGTGTACAGGTCAATTTCAGAAGATGAGTTAAAATGAGCTTAGGACATCATGCAAATGTAAATGTAAATGCAGTGTGTGTGGGGTACACAAGATGGCTTTAAATCAACTAGAGTTTGAAGACACTGAGGGTGATGATTTCCTGAGGAGGATTTAATGGAAAAAAAAAGCCCAAGACGTGAATTTAGTGCTTTTCCACCACACAGTATTACATGTTTTGTTTGTTTGTTTGCTAGTTGTGCTAGTTTGAGCCTAGCTAGAATGTTTTGGTGAGAAGGACTAGATCATAGGCTGTAAAATGAAAACAATGTGATGCCTACTTCCCTCATAGTCTTGCTGAGATGTGTAAAAAAGAGAAAGGAAAACATAGATAATGTCACTTCACTTGGCACTTGGCTCTCAACTTTTCTCTCGGCTATTGGCCTGCTGTGGAGCTCTGGGCTGCTGGCTGAACTCCATCTCACTCTCTAACCTCACCCTCCATTTACTTTGGCTGATTCACCTTGCTTCTTAACCCCCCTGGCTGAACCTCCATGCTTCCTTGGGACTGGGGTAAGGTTGAGAGGGGTAGGGGGAAGGTGAGGGGGTGGTTGAGAGCCCCTCCTGGGGACTCAGGTTTCTGGGAGGGCTGTTGTGTTTCTGTATTACCTTTTACCTTGTATATTTCTGTCTATAACTGTATATACTGTAAATATCTGCTTGTAAATTGTGCCAGCTGTAAATATAAGCTTCATTCAAATTTCCAGAGCTGGCTGAGTCCAGTCTGGGTGATTTCTAAAGTCTGTGGGGGCAGGGGACACCCAAACCACCACACTGGTTTTGTTTGTTTGTTTGCTGGGCTTTTTGTTTGTTTGTTTTTGTGGGAAGTCCTGAAGAGAACTATAGCACTGAGGATCTATTACTGACAACTGCAAGCATTTGTTTCCCTCTGATGTTCACAACCTCAGATAAAGAGGGAAAGCCTATATGTGTGTTTTGGCTTGTGAATTTCAAATGAAACAAATTGTTCCTCCATCTTTAAAACTGAAGCAAAGCTTTCTAAATTACTGAACTAAGTTTTCAGTAGCATTTTTAAGTTTTCTTTGATGATCATGAGAGAGAAAAGGAAGGGACTGGTAATATTACTTCTTTTAGAGTGGCATTCTACTGTTGGAGACTCACATTTTGGTGTGTTTTTTTTCCCCTCCCATAGGGGAAGGTCAGTTTCCCTATGACATATAGTAAAAGCAGTTAACTCTAAACTTTAGATGTAAGTATGAAGCATTTAGGGTGAGATAGAACGAAGCCTGATACTGCTGCTTGAGATTTATCAAAGAACCTTTATGACATTACTATGAATGATTGCAATATTTGTAACAGCATTATAAAGTCTATGCAAGAACAAGTCCACTTAAAGGAAAGCAGAAATCAATCCAGTCTGAAAAACAGGAACAAAATCTAATCCTGGTCTAGCATCTTCTGACATAAATTCTTATTCAGGATGTGCTAAAAATGAACTTTAGATTGATGAAAGCCTTATAAAGATTTATTTGACAAAAACAATATGTGATATCCAATGAAAATAAAATTCTAGATCTCTTCCTGCCTTATATAAACAAATGCAGGTTAAGGATGCTATGTTCACATTTAAAAGGTTCCTTCCTCACATCACAAGTTTATCTCCAGGGGAATAGACATCTCTACTTATAACACTGACAAATGCTGTTCTACTGAGAGTGTTCATTTCCCTCTTGGGACTGTTTTGTTATCAGTAAGCTTTAAGATTAGCTTCCACAGCTGGCAGGTTTGTCATATGATAGAACTAACATCTCTTTCCCAAAGTGAGAAGTGATGGGAAGGGCCACGGGGAAATGTGATTTTTTTTTTGCCTTATGGAACTTCGAGACATATATTTCTATACCAGTTTTTGTCTCTATCCTGGAATTTGATTTGAGGCAAATAATCCTATTAAAATTTCCTGTGCTGTGGTTTTCCTGCTTTAAAAAGAGAAAACAGCCGTTTTATTTCTCTGTGACCTGTAGTGAAAATGTATGTGCTAATGTCACAGGATTCAATAGAAATGAAGGTTGTTAATTTACCCTGAGTGTCCCTAGTATAGAACCAGGTTATCTGAAGTATCAAAGGTGTTTCTGTGCATCACTGTTACTGTGGGAAGAGGCAAGAATTCTTTTGTGTTCGTGGAAAAGTATAAAGAGGTTTAATCAGTTGCGGAAGAGAGTACCTAGAGAGGAGCAGCTGCTGGGGCTAAGTGGCTGTTCCACGGGCTCTGTGTGTCCTTAGAAAAGAGACAGTCACTCTCTGAGGTGTTTCACACAGTTAGCCAAGGGAAGAAAGTAAATAATCCATCACTGGATTCAAACAGATATTAATTGCAGTATGCCATGTATGGAGAGGAAATTACTGCAGTTAGAACAATTGCCTTCAGAATCAACTGCACTAAAAATGTTAATGTTTTATTTTTTTTGTTCAAATTGTGCATCAAGATGCAAATCTTTCATAAAATCTTACAATTTTCTATGTCTTCTCCACCACTCTCTAAAGATCTGTTGACATCCCAAAGAAGCAGCAAATAAAACTGCCGTACTTGGCCCTAAAAACAGTGAAACCTGTTTTATATCACAGATATTAGTAACATTATATACTCATGTGATATTCTCAGGTTTATACCCAATAATATTCAGCTGCTGCTTGCCACCTTGATCATTCACTCACCTCATTGGCATGCAGCAGTTAACAGAAGTTAACTTGAAGTTTGTTTGAAACTGTGATCAATGCATTAAAGTCTTCTACCCTTTTGCATAATACCAGGATTGGAGTGAGAGATGGATTCATGGATTTGTATTAAGGAGGTTTATGTCAGAAAAGACTTTAATCTCTGAATAGTAATTCTCATGAGACCTTTCTAGACACTGGATTAGTGAGAAAGGGACAGATTATGTGAAAGTCTTGATATTTCCAGGCTGGATGAGGCCTTGAGCAACCTGCTCTAGTGGGAGGTGTCCCTGCCTATGGCAGGGGGTTGGAGCTGGATGATCCTTGAGGTCCCTTCCAACCTAAACCATTCTATGATTCTATGATTCATTCTATGATTATGAGGAGATGCCTCCTGTCAATTGTGAAGCCAGGGAGAATCTTCTTGTCTACAGACAATATGTGAATACCCTTTCTGAAACATTCTAGGCCAATATCTAACATGTAATACTGAATTTGCCAAAATCAGCCTGTAGAAAGATAAACTCAGGGAGAAAGATACGGAAGATAGGAGGTGCAGTTTTAACTAGCTAGTGAGCTGAAAGAAAAACCCATGTTTTACAAATTCGAAGAGCAGAGAGGGTGAAGTTTTTGCAAGGACAATGAGAAACAATATGGTACAATGCTAGAAACTTCTGTTCATCTTTGTTGAGGTATCAGATGGAAAACTGCATGTGTTACACAGAGAAGTGTATAACCTTGATCTCTGTCTTGTTAAAGGATTTGAATTTGGTGTTTCTGGCAAAAATCATATACAGCTGAAGTTTGGAGGAAGAAAAGAAAATAATCAGGACCTATAAAGATTTTGATCAAAGTTGTACTTCTTGGGTGACTTTAACCTTCGTTCTGTTCTAAAATTACTCTCTTCCTCATCACGTTGTTTGCCAAACACTGACTAAGCCTCACAGAAATATCCTTTTAACATGTGAACGTGCAGTCTGTCTTATTGCACCTCATAAAAGATTTGTAATATCAAGAAGCCCCCTTTGCAGCCATATCTCTGTGTCATCATCTTAGTGACACCAGCCTAACTTCTTCAGATACTTCATAGAATCAACCAGGTTGGAAGAGACCTCCAAGATCAGCCAGTCCAACCCAGCACCCAGCCCTGTCTAATGAGGGCACCAAGTGCCTCATCCAGGCTTTTCTTGAACACCTCCAGGGACAGCAACTCCACCAGCATTCTGGGCAGCCCATTCCAATGGCAAATCACTCTCTGTCAAGAACTTCCTCCTAAGAACAAGCCTATACCTCCCACGGCATGTGAGACTATGTCCCCATGTTGTTGCTGATTGCCTGGGAGAAGAGATAAACCACCACCTGGCTACAGCCTCCCTTCAGATAGCAGTGGGGTCACCCCTGAGCCTCCTCTTCTCCAGGTTAAACAACTGCAGCTCCCTCAGCCTCTCCTCATAGGGCTTGTGTTCCAGGCCTCTCACCAGCTTCATGCAGTTCTTCACAGTTATAGTCAAATGTCCTTCACTATATCACAAAGATTTTTTTATATGGTCACCTTGATATTTACTTAGCTATCATGTTAATTTATTGAAACACATTTTGCTTTTAGTTTTGTGTAATAAAAAATCTTCAGTTAAGTCTCTCTACATGTAAACAGTCTTCAATGAAAATATTGGTAGTGCCATAAAATAAATAGCATTCTTAATAAAAGCTTAAAGAACAATTAAAAATGTCTATTAAAAGAAAATCAGGTTAAGGAGGTAAAATCCTGTATTTCATTGATTTTAAACATTGAGGTATTTATTAATCAGAATTGATGGAGAGTTCATTGCTTCCAGAGAGACAGGTTTCCTAAGTTACAAGTCACTAGATTTCATTCCCTTGTGTCACTTAAATATATGCAACTTCACCTTAAGTATATTTTACTTTATTTCATTTAGAAATGGCATTCAATAAGTCCAAGTGCCAGTGCTGCACTTTGGCCACAACAACCCCATGCAGAGCTACAGGCTGGGGTCAGAGTGGCTGGAGAGCAGCCAAACAGAGAGGGATCTGGGGGTCCTGATTGATACCCGCCTGAACATGAGCCAGCAGTGTGCCCAGGTGGCCAAGAGAGCCAGTGGCATCCTGGCCTGCATCAGGAATGGTGTGGCCAGCAGGAGCAGGGAGGTCATTCTGCCCCTGTACTCTGCACTGGTTAGACCACACCTTGAGTACTGTGTTCAGTTCTGGGCCCCCCGGTTTAGAAGGGACATTGAGATGCTTGAACGTGTCCAGAGAAGGGCAACAAGGCTGATGAGAGGCCTCGAGCACAAGCCCTACGAGGAGAGGCTGAGGGAGCTGGGGTTGATTGGCTGGGAGAAGAGGAGGCTCAGGGGAGACCTTATTGCTGTCTACAACTACCTGAGGGGTGGTTGTAGCCAGGAGGAGGTTGCTCTCTTCTCTCAGGTGGCCAGCATCAGAATAAGAGGACACAGCCTCAGGCTGCGCCAGGGGAAATTTAGGCTTGAGGTGAGGAGAAAGTCCTTCAGTGAGAGAGTCATTGGCTACCGGAATGGGCTGCCCAGGGAGGTGGTGGAGTCGTCGTCCCTGGAGCTGTTCAAGGCAGGATTGGAAGTGGCACTTGGTGCCATGGTCTAGCCTTGAGCTCTGTGGTAATGGGTTGGACTTGATGATCTATGAGGTCTCTTCCAACCTTGGTGATACTGTGAGACTGTGATAGAAACAATGACTTTAAACGGACTATCAGATGAGTCTCTGCAAGCTGTTTTACAGATGGGGTGAATGTTTATGACTGAGCAATAAGTCTACCCAAAACAAAGTTTGTGATAGAATTATTAAAGCCACATTAAATATAACAGCATGAACAATGCTTCTGTCGTAACAGCCTCACCATAACTCAGTAATAAAAGGAAGTCAATATCTCTATTTTATTCTTATCTTTAACTATGACTCTCTCACAATAAAAATATAGTCTTGACATCAGTAAAGTGATATAAGCTACAATTTTGAAGGAATATTGATATACTGTATAGATGCTACTATTGTAGAGGAATAGCAGAAGCATAAAACAGTCTCACAAAAATAAAGACAAATATGCATGTGAGTTGTAATAAAATTTGTCTGACAGCACTGCTCTCTATTGATTCTTTTGATTAAAATCTCTCAGTGTTGGTCTATGTGCTTATAACTGTAGTGAAAAAAAAGAATGCATGAAACTTAATATTTTCTTTAGCAAAACAATCCTTTTAGCAGTCTACATGGCCCAGGGAACATATTTTAAAGCTATGATTGAAAACTTTGGTAAACTACAAGTACAGCAACAGCCCACATCCTCTAATTTGTTCTAATGAAAAATAAAATATGATTAAACACAAAAAATTGGCTGTTGGCAATATAATAACACAAACTGTACACTTATTTTTTCTTTTCTTCTTTTTTTTTCCTCCTTCCATTTTGTTTCTGGATGAAGCCAGAAAACCATTATGTATGAGGATTATATAGAGAATAAACCAGAACCTGCTGTATGATGTCATGCATGACCCAAAATGCAGCAAGGAAAAGGCTAAAGTATAGGGTTCAGATACTGTGTATGCATTTTTACACTATCTGTCCATGTAAAAGTGTCAGTGGAGAAGAACTATTTGAAAGGGAAACAAGAAATCAACCTGCAGGTATATGCCAGAAAAGAAAAAAAAAAGAAAAAGGAAGAAAAAGAAAAAAAAGAAAAAGGAAGAAAAAGAAAGTGATGAATTTCCGACACTGCCTTTTTCTTGATTTCCTCTGAGGGCAAAGGTACATCCATGCTGAGGTGTGTGGTAATTTACAGCTTTACATGGGAGTTTGGACAAACCAGTTTGTTGTTCCAACTGTGAAAATGTTTTCCTTACGAGACTTTTAAAAGCCCCATATATTTCCATCTATTCCTGCTTTAAATACCATGTTAAAATAATAGTATTAAAACCACTTATGAGATTGCTGGATTCAAAAGTCAGGAAGTGTAAAAGCACAGTCGGATGGTCATTACTCCTGAACATGAGCCAGCAGTGTGCCCAGGTGGCCAAGAGAGCCAATGGCATCCTGGCCTGCATCAGGAATGGTGTGGCCAGCAGGAGCAGGGAGGTCATTCTGCCCCTGTACTCTGCACTGGTTAGACCACACCTTGAGTACTGTGTCCAGTTCTGGGCCCCCCAGTTTAAGAGGGACATTGAGATGCTTGAACGTGTCCAGAGAAGGGCAACGAGGCTGGTGAGAGGCCTCGAGCACAGCCCTACGAGGAGAGGCTGAGGGAGCTGGGATTGTTTAGCCTGGAGAAGAGGAGGCTCAGGGGAGACCTTATTGCTGTCTACAACTACCTGAGGGGTGGTTGTAGCCAGGAGGAGGTTGCTCTCTTCTCTCAGGCAGCCAGCACCAGAACAAGAGGACACAGCCTCAAGCTACGCCAGGGGAAATTTAGGCTGGAGGTGAGGAGAAAGTTCTTCACTGAGAGAGTCATTGGCTACTGGAATGGGCTGCCCAGGGAGGTGGTGGAGTCGCCGTCCCTGGAGCTGTTCAAGGCAGGATTGGACGTGGCACTTGGTGCCATGGTCTAGCCTTGAGCTCTGTGGTAACAGGTTGGACTTGATGATCTATGAGGTCTCTTCCAACCTTGGTGATACTGTGAGACTGTGATACTCTGATACTTCAGGAATAAAAATGTCATGTGGTGGGGATAGAAGTTAAAGCCTTTTTACCTATCAGCAGCTTTACTTTTAGATCTTTTTAACTGGGGACTAAAGGAAGGCATTGGAATCCTTCCTCTTCAAAATGTACATGAGAGAAAATAATAATAATAATAATAATAATGATAATAATAATAATAATAACAATAATAATAATAATAACAACAACAACCAGTTGCCTCCAGATAGTCTTGGATTCAAAACCAGGAAAATTTGAGGTATAAGGAAAATGGTAGCCTGCTGTTATAGAAGGCAGTGCTTGAGAAATAGCACTTCTGGAGCTGGATAAGCCACGAATGCTATGACCTGTGCAAGTGTGTCAGAAGGGAAAATGAAGACTTCTTCTCCAGGACTTACCCCAGGAATGAGGGGTAATGATGAGGGGAATGATCTGTCTTTCTGATTTACATAATAAACATGTCCTAGCATTTAAATGATAGGGTTTTTTTTAGAAAATGGAGATTATCTGGACAACAGACAACAAATTCATTACAAATAAGCTAATTTATTCATTTATTTATTACAAAATAATGCAGCTTGTAGAAGACACAAGCAGTGAAAATTGTATTACCCAGAAGCAAATACTAACATGCTGCTGGTTAGATTCATTTTTTTTTTTTAATGGAGATGTTTTGACTTCTTTTGACCAGTAAGTTTTAAAGGAGATATTTTTCCTTTAGTTATTATTTCACTATATTAACTGTGATTAATATACACCTTAATCAGGATTTGGCAGTTATCCCAACTACAAAGATGAAGTCCTGTTCCTATGAAAAGTTAAAAAATCAGAAGATATTAATACTTTGTTATTGTCAGTGTTGGTTTGGTTTGGGATTTTTGGTGTTTGGGTTTTTTTTTTTTGGGAGGGAGGTTGTTTGTTGTTTGGGGGGGTTGGTGTTTTGGTTTGTTTGGTTTTTTGGGTCTTTTTTGGGTGAAGGTTGGTTGGTTTGGTTTGGGGTTATTTTGTGGGTTTTTTTTTGTTGGGTTTTTTGTCTTTTTTTTTAATATGCTGCATTGTTCTTTTAGGAAACAAAATAATTCCAAGTGTTCCTAACAAAAATGACATAATTAAACGAGTGTCAGAAAACATAACTTTACGTTTTATATATATATATATATATATACACACATATATATATATATATGTGTGTGTGTGTGTGTGTGTGTGTACACAAAATGGATGTAATTGAAACACAAATTATCCTATGGATATAAATATGACTATATAACACATAGTTACATAGCATATCATAGTATCATCATAGTGTCATAGTATCATCAGGGTTGGAAGAGACCTCACAGATCATCATATGTAACAATGAATATGACTATAAAACGATAGGACTATATGACTATAAAAACAACCTCTGAATGAAAATGGGCCACTGTTAATATCCAGCACAAATCACAGAAGATCACTAATTGCAAAATGGACACTCAGATATATCATGAATTTTATTTGAACCCTCTATATGTCATGTCTTCTGCTATACCTTGGCAGTAAATCATGGATAGATGCAGTGCTTTCTTAGCCAGTGACTGGTGCTTATTATAAGCAGCATATAAATAAGATAATTTTGAGTTATTTCACCTCTACATTATTTTNGTGTTTGGGTTTTTTTTTTTTGGGAGGGAGGTTGTTTGTTGTTTGGGGGGGTTGGTGTTTTGGTTTGTTTGGTTTTTTGGGTCTTTTTTGGGTGAAGGTTGGTTGGTTTGGTTTGGGGTTATTTTGTGGGTTTTTTTTTGTTGGGTTTTTTGTCTTTTTTTTTAATATGCTGCATTGTTCTTTTAGGAAACAAAATAATTCCAAGTGTTCCTAACAAAAATGACATAATTAAACGAGTGTCAGAAAACANGTACACAAAATGGATGTAATTGAAACACAAATTATCCTATGGATATAAATATGACTATATAACACATAGTTACATAGCATATCATAGTATCATCATAGTGTCATAGTATCATCAGGGTTGGAAGAGACCTCACAGATCATCATATGTAACAATGAATATGACTATAAAACGATAGGACTATATGACTATAAAAACAACCTCTGAATGAAAATGGGCCACTGTTAATATCCAGCACAAATCACAGAAGATCACTAATTGCAAAATGGACACTCAGATATATCATGAATTTTATTTGAACCCTCTATATGTCATGTCTTCTGCTATACCTTGGCAGTAAATCATGGATAGATGCAGTGCTTTCTTAGCCAGTGACTGGTGCTTATTATAAGCAGCATATAAATAAGATAATTTTGAGTTATTTCACCTCTACATTATTTTGAATTCATTAGCAACAACAAAGCCTTTTTATAAGTGGCATCATTAACACAATATTTTCACCTGTAACTGGACCAGCTACATACTGCCTGGCTCAAGATAAAATCCTTCTCAGAGAATTTCTATCTGTCAAGGAATTAAGACATTTGATTTTAGTTTGGAGGCAAAAGCTTCATGACTCTATTTTCTTTTTGTATATATATGTAATTCCTACAGCCACAGTGACTAGCAGTTCTACATAAACACTATTAATAAATCATTAATCTGTAACTGAAGACAAGGCTTTTTTCTGGGGTATTTGCCAAATGCCTGCTTCAGGAAATCTCTCTGGAATGTCTCATTCTCACAGTTACAGTGGCGAGAGAAGAGTAAGTGCTTTAGACAGCTAAATTAAAGCATGAGAAAAACAACAGTGCATTAGTTTTGAGACTGTAATAACTTCTCTGTTATTTACAATAACAATTCAAAACACCAGATCTCAAAATGCTAAACAAAGAAGGAACAAATTAGTAGCTGATTCAGTTTGGTAATGAGGACCCATGGCAGTGTAACAAGCAAAAAATCCTTACAAGAAGGATTACAAGAAATAAGGAACAAGGACAAAAAAAAAATGAAAACAATGAAAATGAATAGAAAATCTGGTGCATTTCTACCTCCCACTTCAGCCTCCACATTTCAAACAAGGCCTGAAATGTCATTCATGTAATTATTACCACACCAGGTTGAAAGCAATTTCAACTCAGCTGATTTGATTGTTCATTAATGGCTGCAAAAAGAAGATAAGGATTGTGGATGGCAAAAATAGCTACCCATTACAATAGTAGCAAATGGGGTCAGCTTATTAGATAACCTTAAATTCCTTGATTGTTCAGGTGGTTTTGTTTTTTCCTTTATTAAAGGTTAACACCAAATATGAGCGTGGAAAGAAGCTAGTTGAAGTTTTTCCCAGTCAGCCTTCACCTTCCTTAGACAGCTCTGAATAATGACTGGCTGTTTGAGACAGTTTACTGTGCTCATGATGGAAGGTATCAGTAGCTATGTTTCTTGCCTGTCAACGATGGTTGCAAAGGACATGTGGCATATCTCCTCTTTTCTGGAAAGTGACTGCTGACTTGTAATCTGTCAGCAGCTGCAATTTAATTCCACCAAAACGAAAAAAACAAGACCTAACATGTTGATTACTGCTTCAGCTATAGCCAAGAGTCTAAAAGCACCTTGTTGCAAACTACTGATGTGGCAGAAAATTGGTTAGTGTTGCGAGAGGAGAGTGCCTGGAGCCACTTGCCTCTACAGAACAGTCCTTTTCCTCATATGTTTCAGCATTTCATGGAATCTCTCCATTTATTGCTTTTCTGTCCACTCTAATGTACCTCCTTCCCTATTTTTACTATATAAAATGTAAAACTTGTGTTTTACCCTACTGAAGTTCTTCCCTCACATTTGCTTTTCAAACTATTGCTTTCCTTTATGTTGGGAATGCTTTTGCAAAAGCCACTACCACTGCCCAATGGCTCCCTGTACGTTGCCTATGGTCATCCACTTTTTGTTTGGACTAGTTAGGCTATGTCCTCTTTTTTTATTTTACTTTTCCTCTTTTCACTTTTCACAANTGTCACCTATGGTCACCCACTTTTTGTTTAGACTAGTTAGGCTACGTCCTCTTTATTTCTTTAACCTCTCTGATCCTAAATAGATACATTGGAATGGGCTGCCCAGGGAGGTGGTAGAGTCACCATCCCTGGAGGTGTTCAAGAAAAGACTGGATGAGGCACTTAGTGCCATGGTCTAGTTGAATGGATAGGTCTGGGTGCTAGGTTGGACTGGATGATCTTGGAGGTCTCTTCCAACCTGGTGGATTCTATTCTATTCTATTCTATTCTATTCTATTCTATTCTATTCTATTCTATTCTATTCTACAGCAGTGGCCTGCTCCATAATAAGTTACTGAGCCTGTACAGTGGAATGTGGTCTCCATGGATTTGCAGGTGCATGTCCTGTGGGAAGAAGCCACACCTGTACCTGTCAATTATGATGGATGATTCCATTGTCCACATTATTGTTTTGGAATGGAGAACCATAACTGCTGTCCTGGTGTTGCTTAAGGAAGCCATAAACCTCGGTGAACCATGCTCATCATAAATTCATTATAATGGGAAAACACACCTCCTGGCCTAAGCCTACCCACCTCCAAGGCCAACCACACCTTGGGCCCACCTCTGTGGGCCCAGACAACACCTCAGTCACTCCTCTTTGGGCATGCATGGAAGCCTTTACTTGTGTGGGGCATGAGGGGCAGAAAGAGTTGGAGTTCAGACATCATCAGGTGTGAAATTTGCTATAAATGATGTCTCCCTGGCAATGGGATGTGAAGATCTTTCCCCATTAGGATCAAGAAAAGATCAGAAGGACCAGCAGGACTGGGCAAAGGATCAGAGAGATGTCTTTGGACCTTCACATTGGTGGTAACTATAAACCTCTTTACTCTCTTCACTTTGCTCTATTTTACTTTTCCTCTTTTCACTTTTCACAATGAGGGTGGCAGAGCACTGGAACCAGCTGCCCTGGGAGGTTGTGGAGTCTCTATCTCTGGAGGTATTCAAGAACCATCTGGATGCATTCCAGTGTGATCTGCTCTAGGTGATCTTGCTCTGGCAGGAGGGCTGGACCAGATGATCTTTTGAGGTCACTTCCAGCACCTGACATTCTGTGATTCTATTTTCCTTATCTATTATGCACCATCTTATGGGCTAACAATAAAGTGTACTGTTGATTGAAGTGAACCCCTTGATGTGGTTTCCCTAAGTTTTAGCTCTTTGAGATGACTCCAATGAACCATCACAAGTCCAGTGCTTGGACTGTGACACATATGAAGGTCAAAATTACAATAAAAACTGATTTAAAATCCTCTCAGCTAGTAAAAACATGCTTTGAAAGGTTGGTCTGGAAAACTAGGCTGATGAATAACCTAGAATGGTGATCTTCAAGAAAACAGACAGTTGTCTTGAAACCACTTTTCTCTTATGTATTCTTCCTAATTAGATACATAAACAGGAAGAATTGGTATTGAAGATTTGGTACTCATCAGGCTAATTGATTTCTGAAGGTACTCCACATGAGTTACAAAGACAAATTCTTCCACTGATTCTTAATCAAAATTGGACTTTAAGAAACCTGTATGTGCCTTGATAAGATCTAAACTAGAAGGTCAAGCAGGATATATGACATTAAGCAGCTTGACTTCAGTGGATGAGGGGCTAAGATATCCAAAAGGAACACCACCTCAAAAAGGAACTGAAAAGAATTCGATACGGAGAGATTTTTTTCAACACACTCACTACCACCACCTTGTACTTGAGGGGTTATTTTGGAAAAAAAAATTATATTTTTTATTTGCTTATATATTTCTAATGAAATAGCACTGCTGGAACACCTGCTCTGATCTACATATATGTACAGAAGAAAGAATTTCTTTGAATCACTAGAATTGCTTCTTAGATCTGTCTGACAGTACTACTCTTGCCATCCTTATTCTTGGCAACAATAATTATAGAATCATAGAATGGTTTAGGTTGGAAGGGACCTCAAGGATCATCCAGCTCCAACCCCCTGCCATAGGCAGGGACACCTCCCACTAGAGCAGGTTGCTCAGGGCCTCATCCAGCCTGGCCTTAAACACCTCCAGGGAGGACGCAGTAATGATCATAATTGCCATAACAAAACTGAAATGTTATCAATTTCATTCTATATTCTGTAATCAGAATAGTGTATAGAAACAATTTGTTTAATCTGAGTGAAATAGCAGAGAGGTATTTCTAAAACCTTAGTCTCTCTAAACTCATTTATCAATAAACATCTACAGGCAGCCTTGAAATCAATACTAAACAACTGTTCTCTAATGGTGCTATTAGGGTCACGTTAAAAATAGAGAATTAGAACTGCTACGAAGTACGTTAGGATGTGTTTAGACCATCATGATTTTAGCTTCAAGTATAAACTATGCATCTGGGGGGAAAAGGGGGTTAAATAGGTTCTTTTTATAAAAAATAGGTTCTTTCCCCAACAGTAATATTTTGGCAGAATAAATTCTAATTTACTGATTTCTGCTATCACAGTTTGCAAATGTCAGACTGGTAAAATTTTCAGTAGAAAGTCTTTTACCTTCTTCCCCCCCCTTTGTTTTCTTTCACAAGAACATACATCACTTTTCATTTTGACAGACAGTCTTTTACCTTGAATGAATTACTGTCCACATAAATGCCTGGGCAGGGAATTCATAATTGGCTATTTTGTCAGTGGTTACTTTGAGTGTGCAGTAAGGACTGTCTGTGAAAATGAAATCCAGCAAAATAATGAAGCCACAAATTAGGCATGTCACATCTTTATAAACAATGATGTCTAATTAAGAAAAAAATTGTACTTACTTGCCAAGTGCAAAACACTCCATCTTAACAGTACTTCCCCTTGCAGCTGTTACTGTGTAAGGAAAATGGACTTCAATTTTTGGTTCGTATTCCCCCATCACACCTGAAAAGTAAGGGATGTTTAAAATATGAAGTATCATCAGTTTTTGATTTGTTGAGATTCTCACAGAAAAAAAAAACATGTAGCTTCCTTTTTGAACCTGCTCAGCAGTAAAGCTGATAATTAGAATAGAATAGAATAGAATAGAATAGAATAGAATAGAATAGAATAGAATAGAATCAGGTTGAAAGAGACCTCCAAGATCATCCAGTCCAACCTAGCACCCAGCCCTATCCACTCAACTAGACCATGGCACTAAGTGCCTCATCCAG
>WAAF01002178.1:50211-96512 GCA_013400475.1 Tricholaema leucomelas
TTCTTTACAGTGAGGGTGGTAAGACACTGGAACAGGTTGCCCAGGGAGGTTGTGGATGCTTCCTCCCTGGAGACGTTTAAGGCCAGGCTGGATGAGGCCTTGAGCAACCTGCTCTAGTGGGAGGTGTCCCTGCCTATGGCAGGGGGTTGGAGCTGGATGATCCTTGAGGTCCCTTCCAACCTAAACCATTCTATGATTCTATGAAAAGAAACATTTATTCAAATTACCTGTAACTCAAGAGGGATGTATTTTTATTACAAAAAAGTAGAGACTGTGAGAAGTCTTTTATTTTCAGTTTCATAATGACCCAACATTAGAATGCCTCACTATGATGTTAGGGGAGAAACAACATGTTCACTACAGGAGTAACAGCTCTCCAGGAACAATGCCATTTTTTCAGCATTCTCCTGGAGCAGCCAGTACTTTGATATCTGTCTGTGTTATCAGTTTCTTTGCCCAGAGAGTTTGGCTCTGCTTGAAAAAAGTCAGACTAAGACAATTTCTGGTTTCAACTGTGTCCTGGAGCATTAGAAAGAGTTCCCACAGTTTCCAGCCAGTCTTGTATGCTTCTTTTTAGAAAACTTGCACCATTCAAATATGAGATTCGATGCTTAAAAATGTAAGTTAATGATCTTGCAATATGACTGACATGAAAGGGCTGCCTGCAAGGTCAGAAACTCCAGAAAAATCAGGCAGGATTAAGTCACAGCTGGATAAGTATTCTTAACTCCCATTACAATCCAGGCATGCTTTGTGTCTTCTAGAATTCATCTCCATATGCATAGACAAGTTAGAGTTAAAAATTAGTAATACATGTAGGAAAAAAGTAATCTGTGCATTCCTGGAAGGAGGTTATAAACATTAGGGTTACTCTTTGAGCAACTCTTTTTAAAGCTAACCATCCATCAACTAGCAGCATTCTTCTAGGGTGGAGAGAGTCTATGCCTGTGAAATTGGTGATGCTATTCTATCTTTATTTTGATTATTCCTTAATTTCCACCATTGGGAAAATTATTGACTTCTTCCAAACATTTGTTAATGTTGGGAAAAGTATTTTTAAATAACCCAGAGATGTGAAACATATCCGAGAGTTTGATCCAAATATTCACATGATGAACATACCCCATCATGGAAAATTAGAAATGAACATCCATAACGCATTGATAACTATGCCTTCTGTCATTATATGAGATTATTAATCATGCAGAATTAAACAACAGAATCAGGACAGACAAGGTTCAGATAGGCCCAAAATAGGCTTATACATGTCCTGCCTTGCCTAGGTATGTTTTCCTGCTCCACCAGAAAGGCAAGTGCAGAAAATGAACACAAAACTTGGAGTCAGAGAGTCTGGCCTGCCCAGGGTCCTGTGGTGTAAGGTACACACACTTAGCTTGTGTCTGCCTAGTGCAAGGCCTGTGCTTTCACCAAATTAGGGAAAAGCAAGCCTATGGCTTTGCCTAATACGGTATAGTTTGGCTAACTGCCATCCTGATTGGCTATTCTTGTGTCCAAGGGCAATTAATCTCAGCCCACAATAATAAAAGGAGACACACAGGTAAACAACCTGCTTTGGTTTTCCCGCTTTGCTTCCCTGCTCTTTGCCGTGCTCTCTGCTGTGCCCAGCCCTGCTGCTACTGCACACTGCCTTATTGCTTGCCTGGTAAACTCCACTGCCGCGAGTTACCAGGAGCAGACCCTGGGTGCCTGCACGCGATTGGCCTGTATGACCAGCGTGACATCATGCTGAGACTGCACAACATCTGCCTTCTGCACCTGAAGGTCCTGCCTAGAATCCCTGGACATATATACAGATCGCCCAGAAGAAGCCAGGAGGACAAGGTCAGAGATTGTCTGCGTCCTTTCCCCAGAAGCTGGGAAGATTCAAGCCTCAACGTCCAACAAGACAGAATCCCCTGAAAGTATTTGGGCACTGTCTGGACTATGGTTAGTGCCCATGAGTGGATAATAATAATAATCTGTGAGTAAATGCTTAAATGCCTCTTTGTAATTCTCTACTGCCTTCTGCCATAGAGCAGAAAGAGCCTGAGCCCATCTGGTGGGCAAGCAGAATCTGGCTGCAGGAATAGTCTCTTCCAGTTCAATTAATGTTTATACATTTTGCTGGTTATATTAGGTGTAGATATTATCCATAGAGTGACTCCATAAACATGTAACAACTGAATTATTATTAAAGTGAGTGGTCAGGGGTGGTGAGAGTTCTGAACAGCAAAATTAATAAGTAACAGTAATTTTGGAAAATATCATCTCGCATCAATTAATTTCCCCTCCCCAACACAGGGTCTGCATTCTGTTATGTGAGAATATATCTGGTCATATATGTTGACTTTTAAGGAAGTATGGACTAATTTTCTCTAATGGAACACAATAGAAAGTATCCTCTAATGTCTGAAGTTTTACAGGTTCTCTTATTTTATCCTGGAACGTTCCCACTAACAAAGCCTCTAAGCAGTATCTACACAGAGATAACATGAAGAATTACCTAGTTCTCTCCTGTATAGTAATAATGTTAACGTTAACATCTTTTCAAGAGAAATAAAAAGGATTAAAAAAAAAAGAAAAAAGAAGAAAAAAAAATCTGGAGTGAAGATATGTGAACTTGAAATAACTGCATTATGCTATCAAGCATCACATTTTTTATACTCCCCAGGTTTCTATTTCCTAAATATGAAGAGGCTTTCTGTTGTTTTTATTAGTCAAGATAATTCACTGCTCCAAATCAGCATCCAAGCCTGCAAAGATCCACTTTAACCACCGTGTTTATTATTTGTAAACAGTTATTAAATAATTCTTCAGAGTTTCTAAGAGTTTATAAAGGCAGTTAATGAAATTATACATTTTTATCCTGCCAAAACATTTTATCTCCTCAGATAGAATTTTATAGTGTTTTTATAACCCAGCTTGAAGTGAAATTGAACTGTATGAAAAGACTGATTGTCAAGGACATCTGAACAAATGAGATATTCATTTTACTCAGAATCCATTGAAGGATTTCTTGATGGTTTTATTTAATTTGCTTCATATCAAAGAGCTAAGTTCCCCTTTGAGACACATCACAAAAGAAATAAAAGATTAATAAGTGCCCAGGAAATTCCTACATTCTTTCAGCATTTGACAGAAAGGCTCAATATTATTCTGTTTCTGCCTCGTATTTGGACACCAGGAGTGTCTTTCGTCACAAGCTGTCCAGTCTCCTTGGTACAGGTACTATTTGTACAGAAAAATCCAAGAATGATGATAAATATATCAAGCAGAATATTTGTGAGTTAATGATATGTATGTCCAGAGAATACAGGCTATATAAAATGTTTTACTTATACAGTGCCATTTGTAAAAGCTGTTTAAAACCACAGGTTCTTCCTGTGGTTTCTGACAAATGTGCTGACTGTGTAAGGTAAAGTCAGTTGCAATTCCAATCATTAGAAAATAGAAAGAGGTATGGTTTTTAGGTTAAGTGAATATTTGAAAGATTGAAAGTTAGTAAAATGATTTTACAATTAAAAAAATTGCCATTGGAATGGGCTGCCCAGGGAGGTGGTAGAGTCACCATCCCTGGAGGTGTGCAAGCAAAGCCTGGATGAGGCACTTAGTGCCATGGTCTAGTTGATTGGCTAGGGATGGGTGATAGATTGGACTGGATGATCTTGGAGGTCTCTTCCAACCTGGTTGACTTTGTGATTCTATGAAATGCTTTAAAAATTAAGGTCATATTCAAAATAATGTAACAAAACTCATTGATATAGTGTCAGGTAAATTTTCAAGTAGAATCATAGAATCATAGAACGGTTTAGGTTGGAAGGGACCTCAAGGATCATCCAGCTCCAAACCCCTGCCATAGTACTTCGCTGTTTGTTCTAAAGCCACTCTTAATTTCTTACTTCCTTATTACAGTTTGTCCTCAAATGTTTCTTTCTCCACAAATTCATTTTCTTCAACTCTAAGGAGCACCTCTTTATATGATCCCACAGTTTTGAGTATTTTATATATGTGTGTATATATATACACATACACATATATATACACACACACATATATATATATTTAAAATTCTGTTGACTCCCTTTAATGTTTATCAGTGGAAAAGGCAATGGAACCTAAATCAATTTACATCAAAAAGTCCAGTATCATTGATGGAATATCTTAGTTATGATCACAAATAATTTTTAAAAGGCTTATGACAATACATTCCATGGAAAAGGTAGAGCAGGACAAATGTCATAAATAATAAATATGATTTAGCAACCAGAACTTTCCTGAATATTTTGTTAGAGTAGGTTTATTAAAGTTAGGTAGAAAGTCTGGGTCTTTTAGCTGAGAAACTGGATCAGTCATACAGGAAAGCAAGCAATTTTCTAAGAAATACTGGAGAGCTCCATTACTATAAAGGAGCTCTTTAGAAATCCTAATAGATGAAAAATAAGGCATGGAAACCTGACAGAAATTAATGCATGGGAAGAAATGAATGGAGAAAATTGTTGAGGAGCAGTTTATCTATGTGCAAACGCTTCCCCAAACACTCTGGCACAGTTCAGAAGTTTAGCTTATTACAGTCGTATGACAACCAGCCACAAAACACAAATTTGCTTGAGACTGGTATATGCTACCTGACACTTAAAAACATATACAGAGTTTTCTTTTGCAGATTTTGTTTCTTAGGTCAGTGATACAGATTGCTACCTTTATCCTTAATTACTCTCTCCATGTCTTGTACTGTGTTGTGTGGCCATGTACTCTTAAGTGTGACAAGGATAATGTCTTATACTGTGTTGTGTGGCCATGTACTCTTAAGTGTGACAAGGATAATGTCTTATACTGTGTTGTGTGGCCATGTACTCTTAAGTGTGACAAGGATAATCAATCTGTTGAATTCCTGTGAAAAACTGGAACCCAAGAACACAGAAAGCAGTATCACAAAGAGACAATAGAGTAAGATATGAATGACAAATACGATGATTAAATTCTATCTTTTTTATTATTAGCATACCCCCCCAGGGTTCAGACTAATTAAAAGGACAATCTGTTTTTGTGGGTTTTTGTTTTTTTTTTAGTTTTCAGCTGTTGATGTTGAAAAGATCAGCTCTGTTGAAAAGATCAGCTCTGCTATGTTAATTTAGTAAAACTAAATGGCTGGAACTCAGCAGTTAGCGTGAATAACCATTAAAAAAAGAAAACAGGAAATGCTACAGGATAACACAACCTTGTTTTCTGCAGAGGCTTCATGCTGTGCAGACAGAAATTTCAATTTCTTACAGGGAATAAACATTAACTTAATTCACTTCTAATCTGTGAACACTTTTTTACTTTGTTAAATCTCAGATTTTGTAATGCTTCTACAGCATCTAGTCTCAGTTCTAGAAAAAGTTGTAAGCAAGACAAAAGCCTCAAAGTCTCTCTTTCTATTTTGTGTAAGTATGGGTTTACTGTTGAAATGTACTTCTGAAGAACCAGAAGGCATTATTAACTGTGGAGCATCTGTGTGGGGGAAGTCACTTATGTAATTATTAATTATTATTCCCCCCAAATAACATTATTTTAACAGAAATCAACCCCCAAAATCAATTATAATATAGCAAATATGAATCTTTTTGCTGCAAAAGAGCAAGTAACACATTTGCCCCTATGGGCAGATATTCTGAGAAAGACTCAGAGGTACATACAATTTGTATTGAAATGACATCCTGCTCCATTAAAAAAGTATTATTAGGTTGTGTTCTCTTTTGATGTTCACAAAAAATCCTAGGCCATATATTTCATGATAAAATCGAGGTAGCTATTTGCAGAAAAAAAATACTGCAGTTACATGTTTGGATGAAGTTCAAAACTACCTGGATAACTATCATTGTAATCAAAGATATTGTAGGTATTTAATCACTGCATTGTATTGGGGCTTGGAAGTGTAACAGGTCTTTAGTACAACAACTGGTAATGTATATATAGCCTCTGTTCAGTTGTCCAACCACGTGTGTCTTGTGTCATCTGAGATATATGACTGCATATTTTCTGGCATCCTGCTGATGATCTGCAGGTCCCATGGCTTTATCTGCCAGTCCCCTGTGAATATCTCTGATGCCTGAAGGTATTGCAGTGTGGCAGTGCCTACTTGGGTTGAGGCAACTGAAGTGAGCCCTAAAGAAACAGATGTTACTGAGAAAGAAAGTTTGCTTCTCTGTCACTTACAGAACACCAGAATAGCAAGGCAGAAAAACTGCTCTAAACAATACATCAAGAGATGTCAGATTGCACCTCATCCTTTGGAGGCCTAAATATTCTTACAACTGCTAGATGTTTCAAAAGAAACTGTCTCCAAGAACACCTTTCTTCTGCTGATTTCTGCTGTAAATACATGCACATATTGGAAACCAATAAGATTATGGTTCTTAAATTAAACAGAACAGGTGGGGCTTTTTTTTGTTTCTTTTCTCTTTTTTTTTTTTTTAGTGTGATACCTAGAAATAATGACTTTCTTACCATCATTTCTCAGTGTCAGAGGTGTAGGAGGACTCAAAACTCTGGCATTTGTTACTGTGTTTTTTACCAAGCATATATAGCTGCCAACATCAGATGTTTGCACCTTGGAGATGTAGAGATTGCCTGTCTCCTGAGAGATGAAGCGTCTGCTATCTTCTGCCACAAAAGATGGGAATTCATTAAATACCCAGCTATAGATGATCTCTAAAGGAACACAGAAAAAAAGAAGACAAAGTAATTATGGAAGCAATAGTGTGTCCTCGATAAATGTTCATTAATTTTATTTGAACAATCTAGAAGAGAAAAGCTGAGGACTTTTAAAACTTTTTATTTGTTTGATTTAAAATTCAAGACTTTTTTCTTTCTCTTTCTGGAATTTCAAAAACCGAATTAGCATTGAGCCCACAAGTTCCCTGGGAAGACAGATTAATTAAATTAATTATTCAATAGACTCAAAAAGTATCCATAAAAAATGAGATAGTTTCCTTGTCTAATCGTTCAGGTCAAATAAGAAGTCATACACAGGACATTATTCTCTCTGGTTGTTCAAATTTCCAGTGAAAGATATCAAGATGCTTGCTACAGAGCTAGTAGTTACTTCTCAAGTGTGTGCATAAACAGTTTTTACTCTGAACATCTGGTTTTGAAATTCACAGAGCCTAATAACTGCTCAGCCAACCTTGCAGGTTATACTACCGCACTACACTTCTATATTCTTCTACACCTGTGTGCTAGTTTGAGGCTAGCTAGAATGTTTTGGTGAGAAGAATTAGATCATAGGCTGAGAAATGAAAACAATGGTGAGGTCTACTTCACTCACAGTCTTCCTGAGATGTGTAAAGAAGAAAAGCAAAACAAAAGATAAAGTCACTTTGCTCTGCACTTCACTGGAGCACTTGCTCTGGGTCTGGGCTCTCAGCTCTTTGCCTGCTGGAGAGCTCGGTCTGCTGGCTGAACTCCATCTTGCTTTCTAACCTCACCCTCCATTTGCTTTGCTGATTTCACCTTTGCTTCTTAATACTCTTGGCTGAACTTCCATTCTTCCTTGGGACTGGGGTAAGTTTGAGAGGGGTAGGGGGAAGGTGAGGGGTGGTTGAGAGCCCCTCCTGGGGACTCAGGTTTCTTGGAGGGGAGTTGTGTCTGTATTACCTTTTTTACCTTGTATATTTCTGTCTATAACTGTATATACTGTAAATATCTGCTTGTAAATGGTGCCAGCTGTAAATATAAGCTTCATTCAAATTTCCAGAGCCGGCTGAGTCTAGTCTGGGTGATTTCTAAAGTGTGGGGGGCGGGGGATACCCAAACCATCACAACCTGCTTTGCTGAAGAACCTCAGAACCCTTCCTATATGCATCTTAAATCCCTATGATCAATGAATAATTTCTTAAAGCAAAGATATCAACTCGTAATCTGATGGATCAAACATTAATCAAGGTAATTGTAAAAGATGGTAAATAAAGCAAGTCCCTTGGTTTTTATTTTCATTCAACAAATCATTCTGTTAACCTCAGAAGTATATACTTTTCCATTTATACTCATAATCATTAGTTGAGAGAAAAATTCCTATTTCCTATTACTCTGTATGAGATTATAACACATTTCATTAGAAGCCTAGATGCATTAATGTCTTAGCATTAGAAGTATCAGTAAAATTAATGCAATTCTGATTTAGGAGGGAATTTCTGTCAGGGAATTATTCATGTAGAGATCCCACCAAATCAACCTTTAAATTCTTAACCTTGCATGTATTTGTTTTACATGGGTTCATCCTTCCAGTCATATCTTCCACTATTTCATTATTTCTTTACACTTAAAAAAAAAAAATATTCTTCACTGCTAGAACGGCACATTAGCTATAAGGCAATTTCTTCTGTAATCTCCCCTCATGACAGTCTTTAAAGAACATGCCCAAACCAGAAAAGCCTAAAGTAGTTCAGATGTATAAAGTCCCTGGTACTGCTTCAAGATGCCAACCACTCCATTGGTATAGCAAGTTGCAGCTTCTTAGACCTGAATTTTTAGGGGCTTACTCTTAGCTTCAGCAGCAGTATGAAGACAGCAATTGCTTACGTGTCAGTCTGGTTCTCTTATACTTTTATCCCCACTACACTCTAAATGTTTTCATGATATATACTTAGCTGGAAAATGAAAGGGTCAAAGAGGTGAGAGGAAACTCCTCAAAATTTAAATATTTCTGTGTGCTTTTCTGCCAGCAGTGGGAGAGGAAGCGGTATAGCTGTTCATAGTACATGAAGTGTGAAACACATTAACAACCTATCTGTGCTGGTTTGAGGCTAGTTGGAATATTTTAATGAGAGAAATTAGATCATTGGCTGTGAAAAGAAAATAATAGCGATGTCTATATCAGCCACTGGTTTCGCTTAGAGATATAAAACCCAAGAAACAATAACAAAGTCAATCACTCCCTGGCTGCTGCTTGCAACATTAACTATCTCTGCCTGAATCTGTGTAACTTGATCTAATCATTTTCCTTCTAACCTCTTGTTGACTTTTTCTGAATCTCTCCCCTGCACTTAAACCTTCTGAGTTAAGGGAGGGAGTGGGAAGAAGGAAGGGAGTTATTTTGGAGCCCTCCTGAGTGGTTCTGCTATTCGGGAGTGATTTTGAATTTCTGTATTACTTTTAATTTGTATATAATGGTATATAGTTGTAAGTATCTGTATATATATGCTTGTGAATCTGTGCTACACTGTAAAATACAGCTTCATCCTTAACTTCCAGCTGGCTGAGGTAGTCTGGTGAATCAGGGTGGGGAAACTCTCACACTACCCAAGTATATGTCATAGCCAGATGTGCAGTTTGACTGTAACAGTATGGAAAACATTAGAAATTCTAACTGGTCTGTCCTTTCTATCTTTATACTGTAAAGTTCCCTGATATAGTGGCTAGAAAGGAGCAGAAAAGCATGAGAACCACCATTTTCAATCAATAAAATCTGAAAGTGCAAACAGTGATGTAGAGATGCAGGATATTCTGGATCAATTTTGGAGGAGTTCATTTTAGTTTTGAAGTCAGATGAGAATTTTCTTCTGAAAAATTGATGGTACTAGTACAGAAATACCACAATAGAGCACTAAACTTCTTTACCTGACAGTATGGAAAGTTTTTCCCCAAATGGGGAATTTAGCTCCACACATTGCCTTTTTGGTTAAAATCTTTTTTCAGATCCAACTGCAATGCTGAGCAGCTCTACAGGACCCAGAGGAATTCAGGGCTCACAGAATGCTTTTCAAGTATTCAGAATTTCCTTCCTCTTCTGCTATGTTTCAGGTAAAATATTATTTGGCCTCAAATATTTCTTTCTGAAAATTTCACTGACACATTTTGCCATGAGGTCTTACCAGGCAGAAATAATTCTTGGTAGCATAAAATTCTGTGACGTAACAATGAACAGCACCCTAGCCTGTATCAAAGATGGCATGTCCAGGAGGAGTAAGAAAGTGATTGTGCCCCTGTACTCAGCACTGAGGAGACCACACCTTCAGTATTCTGTCCAGTTTGGCCACTGCAGTATAAGAAAGACAGTGAGTTGCTGCAGCATGTACAGAGAAGGGCAGCAAAACTCTGAGGGGTTTGGAGACCATTTCTCAAGAGGAGGGTCTGAGTGAGCTGGGCTTGTTTAGCCTGAAGAAAAGGAGGCTGAGAGGAGACTTTATTGCTCTTTACAGATATCTGAAAGGAGGTAGTAGTGAGGCTAATATTGGCCTCTTCTCCCAAGTAATGACAGGACAGAGGTAAAGACCTCAAGCTGTGCCATGGGAAGTTTAGATTGGATGTTAGGAAGAGTTTCTTTACTGAAAATGCTGAGGCAGGAACAGGCTTCACGGGGAGGTGAGCCATCACCCCTGAAGTGTTCACAGGCTGAGTAGTCCTGGTGTTTCAGGACATGATCTAATGGTTGCAGAGCTGTTGGGTAGAAGGTTGGACTTGATGATCTTATAGGTCTTTTCCAACCTTAATGTTTCTGTGATTCTATACAAGCTCAAGGAAAATGCCCAGGCTTTAATTGAAGGCACCTGTTTCTAATCAAATGGAGAGCCATCAGTCTCACTAATTGCTCTAGCTTAAAAGTAGTTCAAACTAAATGTAAAGTAGTCATCATTGAGAGTTCATTGGTAGCTCATGTAGAATAAAGTTTTCTTGATTTGTAGCCTAAAGCCACATACAGTTAATTATGCATTTATTAATTAAAACTGTTCCTGTGGAATGAATTTCAGGCAATAATTTTTTGTACATCTAGTCTTTGCTGATGTTAAATTTGGGAGTGATGCTGCCATTTTATCACGTTCTAAATGTTTTTTGCTGTTTAAAATGTCATGATGAATGAATGGGTACTGTAAAAAAGTAATGAGAAAAGAGTAAGAGAACTTCTGCCAAATTTAAGTTTACATTATTAAACTGTATTCCAGCCAGGAGCCCAAACTCCAATGCACAGATAAAAGTCCTAATGGCTTACTTCTTGGTTGACATTGAAGCAATTACTCCTGGTTTTTATTTCTAAAACACAAACCAACTTTGGGAATACACTTTAAAATAGTTAAAGACTTTGCATCTGAAGGCAGATTAGGAACATTCTTTTCAGGTGAAGAGACTCTTACACACTTTATGAAGTTTTTCTCCTTTTAGACTCAGTTAATGCCTTCAGTGTATTCTTAAATATAATAATATACATATTTTCAAGGATTATATCCATAAAATATGCATAGCTTTCAGTGGAGATATCTTGGAGAACTGTAATTTTCAATGCAGGCTATGCAGAACTGTATGAAACAACCACAGCTGGCTTGGGATCTGATGACGCAATGGTTTTTAGATGACAGAAGTAGATGGATGATCTTGCAGAAGTGATTTTGCAAAAGACTGTTAAAAGAATGACTGCAATTATGGGAAAATGAGTGTAACTTGACATGGATCCACTGTACAAGTGTTTCACACTTCCAAATTTGCACCCATAGCAGAGGATGAAGCATGTATTAGTATTCATGTTCTGGGGCTCTGACCATTCCTAGTTCATGTACCAGTAAAATTAAAACTTTAGGTTTTTCTGTTTGTTTTCTTGCTTCTGGAAGTATCATACTTAGGAATATGTTGCAATGCTATACAAAAATAGCTAATAGAGTGATGCAAAATTGACAATTAAAATGTTACCACTTATCTACAGGCAAGTCTGTCATCTATACTACACACACAGCAAAATA
Organism: Tricholaema leucomelas; assembly: GCA_013400475.1. Classification (NCBI taxonomy): domain Eukaryota; kingdom Metazoa; phylum Chordata; class Aves; order Piciformes; family Lybiidae; genus Tricholaema lacrymosa; species Tricholaema leucomelas. Next base: position 61,923 of record WAAF01002178.1, read on the forward strand.
TTCTGAAACAACAGCGAACGTAGTTACGCACCGCAAGGCCCACAGCAACTTAATACAAGACCATACGCAAACTGCAGGAACATAGGCATGCATTTAAATATTAACTGAAGTTCTGCTCTTATAAAATGCTAAACTGCTGAGTGTCCTTCTTGAGTTTCAGAAGCCTAAGACCAAAGCAATGACACCATGCCTATTGCTACACAGCTCACTGCTGACGTTAGTGAACTTCAAGTCTGTACTTTTTTACGGTGGCGTATGCTGAAAGATTAGAACCAATGCCATTTAGCTATGCTCAATGCACACCTATTGTTGTATTAATGTTTCAATTCACTTCAGAGGTGACTCTTGAACCTGGCAGGTAAACAATAATCACCTTCAAGAGATTTTGAATCTGAAAGTCAGTGATACCAAAATCTAATTAATCAACCTACAGCTGTAAACCAAGAAAGTAATGGCTGTAGATATTAATGGTATGAAGTCATCCTCTGAGAAAAGCCTAAGTAAAGGATTTCTCTTTGTTTTACTCCTTTTACTTTCAATAGGGAGAAAAAGATTAAGTAAAACTAGGAAACTATCAATATTCCAGAGTACACTTGACTTCGGAGTATTTTTGCAAGATATATGCTGAGCTTATTTTTCACATCTATGTCTATCTATTTTATTGTTAATATGACACCTATGCCAAAACCACATAGATGATGCAGAGCCCTTCCTGGAAACTACAGCTGACTGCCAACACAAAAGAAACTTTTACACAGATACTATTCATCAACACATACAGAAACAGAGAGTAAAAAGACAGAAAACATATTAATTATAGAAGCATTTGTAAATTGCCATTCTTCTATGGCTCGTGACAGAGGATTCTTCTGCTGGTAAGTTCTATTACATATGAAGTCTTGGTGTCATAATGATTTAAGCCACTTTGGTAATTACAAAATTGATATTTCTGTTTATGAATGACCAGCATTGTTTACAGAAGAAAGTCTCCAAGGAGCTTTGTATCTGTTTGCTGAAGGTCATTTGGAAAAAACCTTCCAAATACCCAATTTGTTTCTGTGTTTTATTAAGTACTTTTTAGTGGGCTACATAGGTGAAAATCTGGGTCACTGGGTGATAAAAGTAATGAGGACATCTATCTCCTGCCAAAAAGAATTTATGGCATGAAAATTTGTTTACTATAACTCCTTAAATAACTTTGGTAGACTCATTTGCTTTCTTTAACAATACTAATTCCTAAACTGTCACAATGTGATGCACTTCACATAATGGATGAAGCTGTAGTAATGACACATCAGCATTTATGTTACTGCTGTACTGTGCATTTAGAAATATCATTCTGATGCAGACAGTGTCAGTACCATGGCAATGAAAAAGTCTTTCTGTCATTGTGGGTCAGTAAGAAATAACCCCTTAAGTACTGTAATGAGAGCAGTGCTGGAAGCATTCAGGCAGCAATAAATATTCACTCCTCTGTTTGTTAGTGCTAGAATGTTTCCTTGATTTGCTTCATGTTTTTTTCTCCTGAGGAGTAATTTGTTTCATCCTTTTAAAATGAAGTTTCTGGACAGTGCTTTTATCAGCTCTGTTAGAAGAGTAGTGTTTTGGGTGGTAAGAAAAGACAACAAAAAAGCCAACAAACAAACTCCTTTAAAGCCATCTAAAAGCTAAATGTACAGTCCATCTAATGGCCAAATATTGCATCTTCGAGGGCAAACTATGGAAACACACATCCCATAATTGCACCCTTTTGGAGTTATGGTGTTTGCAGAAGAAGTGACCCTGGTCTTCTTTTTGTGATGCAGTAGGAGATACAGTACTCCATCTCATCCACTGTCCTGTTGGGAAAATGTATTTCTCATTCTCCATTTAGGATTCCCTCTGATTGCTGCAATTCCACAAGATGGCAGAACTTGGTAGATGGCAGTACTTGATGAATATGTGGCACTGACACCTAATGGCAACCAAAATCAGAGATAATCTGGGATTTTTAGCACCTCTGAAGAAGTTGCTTTTTTGCCTTTTTTTGTTCATTTTTTCCCCCCTTTCTTCTTCTTTTTTTAATAAGAAAATGGGCAAAAAGCATATTCAGGATTACAGGCTGGATTTACCATACATAGCTGTAAGCCACGACATTTGCATGATGGTTTTGCTTTGCTATTCAAAAGTATACTGTTTAAATAAAGCATCAGGAAAAAACACACACCTAAATCTCCCCTGCCCTGTTTTCAACTTTATCATCCTGCTATGCTGTTTGGATATTCTGTGTAGCAGCCACAGAATAAGTACAATATATGGCGCTCTCTAATGATGGAGAACCCATTCAGAGGAGGGAAAGCTCCTTTTTAGCTAAGATGAATGATAACAACGACTTGTTCCTGCAGTCTCCCACCACAACCAGATAAATAATTCTGGTGGATTTCTTTGTGCTGCTGTGGTTTATTATCACTTTTCATTAATCCTCCAAGAAAATATTTAATGAAGGTAATTTATTTGTTGCATTGTAATGCACCCACACAGAACAAACAGATATTGTTGATTTATCAGCTAGCAAAGAAATTGCTTCTTTTCTGCTCTGGGGCCCCCCATATCTACTGCTTACTTACCTGAAACATATTTCTACCAATCACATATTTGTCTTTACTCAGATTTAATTACAGCGATAAACATTCAAATACCTTCTTTTGTATAGCATTCAGACAGCCAATAACTAGGAATATAATAGGAAAGGTAAGTGTACTGTCAGTACTGAACTTGTACTGGAGGATACAAATATTATATTGTCATTATCTGTGTACACAGCCAATATAGTCTCATTTGTACCTCTGACATGTATGAAATATAGTTAAAATCAATTAAATGCTTTTCTCACACATACACTCTTCGAAGAGACCACATGCACACAACAAAAATATGGGTTCTGGGAAAGGATGCTAGATTATTGTAAGTATTTTATCATTACTGGTATAATTTTCATATTTTAAAATAATCTATTTTGGAAAGAATCAAAATACTATTATCAAAAGGAATACAAAGACACGTGTTCTTCATGCCCTTCTTTTGCCCTCAGACATATCAGAATTACAGAAACATTTGGGTTAGAAAAGACCCTCAGGACCACCAAGTCCAACTGATCACCCTACTCTACAAAGTGCACCCTAAATCATATCCCAAGCACCACATCCAAATGGCTTAAACACATCCAGAGTTGATGCCTCAACCACCTCCCTGGGCAGCCCATTCCAATGCCTGACCTCTCTTGCTGAGAAAATCTTTTTCCTTATATCTAGTCTAAACCTACCCAGTCACAGCTTGAGGCCATTCGATCACTAATTACCTCTAAGAAGAGACCAGCACCAACCTCTTCACAATGTCCTTTCAGATAACTCAAGACAGCAATGAGGTCTCTCCTCAGCTTCCTCTTTTTCACACTAACCAGTCCCAGCGCCTTCAATCACTCCTCATAAGATTTATTCTCCAGGCCCTTCTCCAGCTTCGTTCATTGCCCTCCTCTGCACTCACTCCAGCACCTCCACATCCCTCTTGTAATGAGGTGCGCAAAACTGAACACAATACTCAAGGTGTGGCCTCACCAGAGTCGAGTACAAGGGGACAATCACCTTCCTACTCCTGCTGGACACAGCATTTCTAACACGAGCCATGATGCCATTGACTTTCTTTGCCACCTGGGCTCACTGTTTGCTCATATCGAGACATTCTCAGCCCAGTCTTTAAAAGTATCTAGTGAATCATATTCTTAAATTTAGATATTCAGAATTACCTATTTCATTTTTCAGTTAATAATTCTTTTTCCTTAATATTTGAGTGTAATTCCTTTATTTTTTTTCAGTACTGTTTACTACATGTTCAACTTACAGTATTGAAAACATTTTATTGTTGGCCTATAGTAAACACTTATAGTTACAACCCTACAAACTCTCAAGACCAATCTGAACACATTCCTGTGTGGCCTGCCCTAGGTGATTCTGCTTTGGTAAGGTAGTTGGACTTGATGATGTCCAGAGGTCCTTTCCAACCCCTACTATTCTATGATTCTATGATTTTCTTGACATATTTTGAAATAATTTTGGAGATACCATATTCTCACTAATATTTTCTTGCATGGTTATATTTATTCATCCAGAGAAGGGCAACGAAGCTGGTGAGAAGCCTGGAACACAAACCCTATGAGGAGAGGCTGATGGAGCTGGGGGTGTGCAGCCTGGAGAAGAGAAGGCTCAGAGGTGACCTCATTGCTGTCTACAACTACCTGAAGGGAGGCTGTAGCCAGGTGGGGGTTGATCTCTTCTCCCAGGCAACCAGCAAGAGAACAAGGGAACACAGTCTCAAGTTGTGCCAGGGGAAGTATAGGCTGGATGTTAGGATTTTCCATTGGAATGGGCTGCCCAGGGAGGTGGTGGAGTCACCGTCCCTGGAGGTATTTAAAAGATGTGCAGTTATGGTGTTTTAAGGACCTTGGATTCAATGATCTCATGGGTCTTTTCCAACCTAAATGGTTCTATGATTAGTGATTTCCAAAAACAACAATTATAGATAATTTTGCTCCAGGATTAGAAAGGGTAATAAGGAGGACCCACATCATTGTAAGTTCATCAGATTCAATCTTAGATGAAATAATTCAATGACTGACATGAGAGTTGATTGATGTCCAATTAAATATATATATATATATATATATAATTAACAATATTGGAATGAAACAAATCTAGTCAAGCTAAGTATATTTATTATTAATTTATTGTGTCTTGACAGAAAAAAAAAAGAGGCTGCAAAGCATGATCAAAAAGATCACTTCTGAAATTCTTTCTCCTCCACTGATGAACATTTTAACAGTTAAAAACTAAGCTATGTATTGATCTACAGTATTGATCTACAGGACTAGTCACTGATAAGTTCTGATTTAGACAGCTTGTTATTATTAGAAACTTTCTTTATGATGGAAATATGTTGACTGCACAGTAACAGAAGTTGATTATTTCTCAATATTTTGACTAAACAGGGATTCTGTGGTAATGACCAACTCTTGTAGTCCTACAAAAACTGTGGCATTGCAAAACAATGAGGACATTTAAAGCTCAGGAAAACACATCAATTTATACAATATTTATATGTGGAAACTATTTTTCTGCCAAAAAGTTCAACAGAATTTAAAGTAAACTGTTTGGTTTTGGCCTTTGTTCTTTCTTTCATGCTTTACATCTCCCTCATTCTCTGATCTTACAGTGATACTGAATTTCTCTACGTTTTGTTGGCACTTGTGATGGTTTGGGTGTTCCCTGCCCCCCACACTTTAGAAATCACCCAGACTAGACTCAGCCGGCTCTGGAAATATGAATGAAGTTTATATTTACAGCTAGCACAATTTACAAGCAGATATTTACAGTATATACAGATATATATATAAAGAAATATACAAGGTAAAAAGGTAATACAGAAACACAACTCCCCTCCCAGAAACCTGAGTCCCCAGGAAGGGATCTCAACCACCCCCTCACCTTCCCCCTACCCCTCTCAACCTTACCCCAGTCCCAAGGAAGAATGGAAGTTTGGCCAAGAGGATTAAGAAGCAAAGGTGAATCAGCAAAGCAAATGGAGGGTGAGGTTAGAAAGCAAGATGGAGTTCAGCCAGCAGCCTCAGCTCTCCAGCAGGCAAAGAGCCGAGAGCAAAGCCCAGCACGCAGTGCTCAAGCAAAGTGACTTTATCTTTGTTTTACCTTTCTTCTTTACACATCTCAGCAAGGTTGTGAGGGAAGTAGACCTCACCATTGTTTTAATTTCTCAGCCTATGATCTAGTTCTTCTCACCAAAACATTCTAGCTAGGCTCAAACTAGCACAGCGCTGGTGTGAGAGTTACCCTAGTATGGTCTATTCTTACCTAAGCCTGCCACAGTGGAAAGCACAATGAAATTTATATTCCAGAGCAGTGTTACATGCAGTGAACCCCAGAATTATGCACCTAAGGGGGCTGCTGCCTTATATAAAATTTCTTTCTATGACTGCTGCAATGATAACAGCAGATTAGTGTGTTTCAGACATTCATCAAAACAAACAAACCTAATTAGCAATAGGACAACAATGATCCAAACTTGTGGAATTTTACTCCATAAAGTGCAAAGTGACATTATATCTTTTTCAACTGAGATGCAAAATTTCTGCATCTCTAGCTTTCATTTACTCATCATTTAGTCACAGAAGCTCTGCCACGCAAGTTCTGTAACTTGAGCGAAAACCATGGAATCTCAGACCATTAGGCATTGGAAGGGACCTCAAAAGATCATTGAGTCTAACTCTCCTGCCAGGGCAGGATCACCTAGGGTAGGTCACATAGGAACACGTCCAGGCAGGTTTTGGATCTCTCCAGGGAAGGAGATTCCACAACCCCTCTGGGTAGCCCTTTGAAGTGTTTTGTCACCCTCACAGTGAAAAAGACATGGAACCTTGTATGCTCCAGCATGCATCAGTTGCCTCCTTTCCTATCACTGGGCATCTCAGTAATAGTCCAAATAGCAGAGTACCAATCTCTCAAGCAGTTTATATGTATGTTCCAGTTTGACATTTTGTATTTCCAAGAAAGAAAACAAGTTAAATTTGTCACATTCTTCTTTCACCTCAATTCCTAATCCAGGAAAGTTTAATAGAAACAGGAAAAGATTTTAACAAGATTTAATTTCAGGTTCCAGGTTGTAGAAATGAAAACACAAAGCTACTGCAATTCTGGTTCACATTTCAAAACTCAAGTGTTTCTAGCAGCCTTCACCATACTTTACAGGTAAATGTTGTCATAGGAACTTTACTGGCAAAACTATGTACTTGGACTCTGTAGAGCAACCTTTCTAAGACCACATGTATTGAACTTCAGACACATCCCATTACCTCTCTGCTTTATATTCTCTTGATGCTTGGTGTTTTGACATAGATGTAAAGGCTTTTCCTGGCTCTGTATGCAGATCAGTATTTAGTGAATTTTACTAGAGCTATGGTATGATATGGTTGATCATCTTTGGGCTTCCTCCTTTCCTGCTATGGCATTTATTATCCTCAGCTCTCAAACCAAGGACAGTATATTATTAACATTTTTATATGGGAAAACTGAAAAAGATGGAGGAAACTTTCCAGCAGTCGTGAATCAAGCAACAGCCAAAGTCAAATCTCCCTCAATACATAATTCTTTCAATTTTCATATTCTCTCCTGTGCTAGTTTGAGCCTAGCTAGCATGTTTTGGTGAGAAGAACTAGATGATAGGCTGTAAAATGAAAACAATGGTGTCTACTTCCCTCACAGTCTTGCTGAGATGTATACAAAAGAAGAAAGGCAAAACAAAGATGAGGTCACTCCTGCTCTGCCCTTTGTGCTGGGGTAGTCACTTTGCCTGCTTGGCTCTGGGCTCGAACCCACGACCCTGAGAGTAGGAGTCCTCTCCTCACCAACTCTTTTTACATCTACAAGAAATACCAAAATAAACATGCAAAAAGTCACAGTCCACAAATCCTTAGGAGCTGTGTAGATGAAAATCAGAGATGAGTAGCCACTATTTTCATCTTCCCTCTGATTCTGGTTTTCCAACATTTAATAAAAAATTAGCTGACATAATCCCCTAGGTGCTCAAGGTCTAGCACTCAGATTTCTAGGCTCAAATGTACCAACAGAGGGATCTCCTATTACATCTTTCTCAAGACAATGGAACGTGTGAACGTTTGCTTCAGAGAATAACATAAAACCAAATTTATAGTCCCCAAGGGACAAATCTTAAGTATTAAGAATGATAGTGACAGATTTTTTTTTTCACCTTAATTAAAAATAACTCAAAGTGCAGATGAAAAGGAAGCCACATGTCACATTAGCAAACCGCCCTGGCATACTGGTAATGGTGTTCAGCCATGTTGTACAAATAAATCATCATAAATAACCTATGCAACAATCAATCATTTAGAAGTTAACAATGTAGAGAGTAACTCTTACCTGTTTCTACATACAGACAATACACTGTGGAGTACCTGGGCACATTGTTCTGCACTACTGGAAGCCCAGTGAACTGCTTCCATTCATCTTCCACTTGTCACATAATTGTTATTTAGAGATAATGCATAGCCTTCTGTTGTCTTACTTTCAGCCTAGGGCAGTGTCCCATGGTTATAATCTTTTCTTCTCGACCCCTCAGCAATAGCAGCCAAAGTGACACCTGATGTGTCACAATATGTATACATAACACATGAAAAAAAGAAGATATTTGTTCAACTCTGGTTGTGGTTTAGGTTGTTTTTTAAAGAAATATCATTGCAGCAAAGCAAGCAACAGATAAATCTGCTACCTTCTGTGCTGAGCATGTGCATGGTTTTTCAGAAGACTATGTTTTTAAACTTTTTCTTTCAGGCATGAAGAATGATGATGTAAAGTTACACAATCTGGACTGTAAATCGGTGCAATTTTCATCTTTCATTGACATTTTCTTTGTGGATAATTCTCTGATCTCCTCTGTAAAATGGGTAGTGCTCCTTCCTTCCATCTTGCACTAGGCAGATCTGACTCCTCAGGTTTGAAACTACATTGCAATTTTCTGAACTCCTAAATAACCTTGTGATCATAGAATCACAGAATGCTTCTTCAGGGAGTATCAGAGTATCATAGTATCATCAGGGTTGGAAGAGACCTCACAGATCATCAAGTCCAACCCTTCACCACAGAGCTCAAGGCTAGACCATGGCACCAAGTGCCACGTCCAATCCTGCCTTGAACAGCTCCAGGGACAGCGACTCCACCACCTCCCTGGGCAGCCCATTCCAGTAGCCAATGACTCTCTCAGTGAAGAACTTTCTCCTCACCTTGAGCCTAAACTTCCCCTGGTGCAGCCTGAGGCTGTGTCCTCTCGTTCTGGCGCTGGCCACCTGAGAGAAGAGAGCAACCTCCTCCTGGCCACAACCACCCCTCAGGTAGTTGTAGACAGCAATAAGGTCTCCCCTGAGCCTCCTCTTCTCCAGGCTAAACAATCCCAGCTCCCTCAGCCTCTCCTCGTAGGGCTGTGCTCGAGGCCTCTCACCAGCCTCGTTGCCCTTCTCTGGACATGCTCAAGGATTTCAACGTCCCTTCTAAACTGGGGGGCCCAGAACTGGACACAGTCCTCGAGGTGTGGTCTAACCAGTGCAGAGTACAGAATGACCTCCCTGCTCCTGCTGGCCACACCATTCCTGATGCAGGCCAGGATGCCATTGGCTCTCTTGGCCACCTGGGCACACTGCTGGCTCATGTTCAGGCGGGTACATGGTTCAGTAGGAAAACAAATGAACAAACTCAGACAAAGCCATCATCAGTATCCTTCTTTCCATTCTCCCTTCTACTTCCTGAATTTTTATCCCTGCAATACTCAGTGTGAAGACTTCCTTAATTATTGAAAGAGGAAAATACCATGAAAATTAACCCTTCAGTAAATTAATAAATGTAGTGAAATTTTCCAGTTACCGCTTCTCCACTCCAGGATAATAACACCAACACATCAGGAATTGCATTAGCTGGCTAATGAAACCATCAGCAATGATTTTAACAATATTGGAATACAGCACACAAACATAGGAGATAGAAGTGGGCAAATTATCAGAATTAAGTTTGGCATTAATTGTTACATTGGTTGAAAGATGGCAACAATCAAAAAGAAGTCAACTTTCCACTATTCTTGCTATAGAAACATTGCTGGCAGAAGACAAACAATGCACATGTGCAGTTGTGCAGGAATTTGGATTTTACTGTAATTGTTCAGATATTTGTCTGAACTGCATGATATTATTCTTATATCTATTCAGTCATTCTCTCCTTGAAAAATCCAAGCAATTGCCTTTATGTATTTAGTGTTATAACTACCTTCACTCTAGTAACAGTTGTATTGGATAGGAACTGTGTTCAGTTCTGGGCCCCCCAGTTTAAGGGGGACATTGAGATGCTTGAACACCAAGATAATATCTATCTTCTAAACAATTTCCAGTTTCCCTCTGAAAAAAGAAAAATTAAAACTAAATGTCTGAACCAGAATAATTTTCATACTGCCTCACTTATTTGAAACAATCTTCTCAAACTCATTAAATAAGGCTATATGAAAATCTATGTCTCATTAAGCATTTTATCACCTCAAATGGCAGCAAGTTCACTTTCATATCACACTTACAAAATAAAGAATAATTGATTTTATTATGCAGGGAAACTTGTTAATGGCATTTTATAGTGCTCAGATCAGTTTGATCCAAAGCTTTTTCTTCTGACCTCCTAACATTTTTGGTAGTCATCTCTACCAGAATCACCACTGAATTCAGTTAATAATGCATAGTCTGAAAAGAGTTGCCTTAGCTGAAAACTTCAGTGGTTTTGTGTTATTTAAATTCCTTTAAGACTTCCCCACAATAGTAACAAAGAGAAAAGCTAGATGTCAGATTCTTAGAAATTAATAATTTCTCATCTCTTTCTCCTTCTATGTTTCTGCTTGTCTGATCAGCATTATATTGCTGACTTCTAAGTTACATTGATTAACATGTACCCTCTCACTCTGTTCCTTTCCATAGTATGGAGAGGTAATAGGGATTAATCAGGTATTTTCTATTTTAGAGAAAAATTGTCATTCTACAACTGATTGTGATGGTTTGGGGTGTTCCCTGCCCCCACACTTTAGAAATCACCCAGACTAGACTCATCCGGCTCTGGAAATATGAATGAAGTTTATATTTACAGCTAGCAGAATTTACAAGCAGATATTTACAGTATATACAGATATAGACAGAAATATACAAGGTAAAAGGTAATACAGACACAACTCCCCTCCCAGAAACCTGAGTCCCCAAAAGGGGCTCTCAACCACCCCCTCACCTTCCCCCTACCCCTCTCAACCTTACCCCAGTCCCAAGGAAGAATGGAGGTTAGGCCAAGAGGATTAAGAAGCAAATTGAATCAGCAAAGCAAATGGAGGGTGAGGTTAGAAAGCAAGATGGAGTTCAGCCAGCAGACCGAGCTCCCCAGCAGGTAAAGAGCTTAGAGCACAGCCCTGAGACAAGTGCCCAAGTGAAGTGCAGAGCAAAAGTGACTTTACATTTGTTTTGCCTTTTTTACACATCTCAGGAAGACTGTGAGTGAAGTGGACCTCACCATTGTTTTCATTTCGCAGCCTATGTTCTAGTTCTTCTCACCAAAACATTCTAGCTAGGCTCAAACTAGCACACTGACATATTCATAAAACGATATTGTCACATCCACCAGCTTAATAAAACATTAGAACTAAATAGCAAATGGATCCTTCTAGAAAGGTTACTAGGTGATGGTCAATTCTGTGAAAGCCTTCTACTCTGTTTCTGTAAGCAGTGTATGCCATGCCAGTAGGTTGGGCTTCAGCTATTTTTTCTGCCATAGAAAAAGGTTTTCTAACACCATTTATACTATAATTGGTACTTTTACAATACTAACTGCAGAAATAGGGTTGTGATACCATGAATGTATATTTCTGCTAAACCTAGAAGGACAGCGCTGTCTTGTTCAATCACTGGACTGAGGGCTTCCTGATAGTTATGTCTAATTTGTTGGGACATCTCAGTAACAGGCTAGGCACTTGTCTCTAGGGAAGAGGAGCTTGCGTACTACAGAAACTTTTCATCATTATTGTCCCATTTGTCAAGCTGTAGACAAATAGTCACATACGGCTGGCGCCTGAGCGGCAGCAGAGCATGAGCCTGAGGGCCAACATACTCAATGCATTTTTAAAATTAATTAATCTCCCATGCTTCCTCCCTCTTCTCTTGGTATCTGCTTTCATTTTGACTTTCCTGAATTGGCATCTGGGGTAATATTTGTTGACAATAGTGTGGCTGTGAAACTGCAGCACAAGTCCCTTAAGCAGAGCCCTGTCAGGGCTGCCCCTTCATCCAACACTGTGCGTTGCCTTAATTGGCCAAGGTCAACCAGCTTTCTCTCACTGTATTTTCATAGTTCCTGGGGTAAAGAACAACTCTAGTGAACTCCAGTGGGTTGAGGGACACTAAAATTTTCATTTCTAGTGTAGTTCATATTAGTTTTTGGAAATAATGTTTTGTGTTTTTTAAGGGGGCAGGGCTGATTTAGTCACACCAACAGCAGGGATCTTTTTTTTTTCCAGAAATGTCAGTCTAGAAGTTCCTTTGGAGAATTTTCTGCAGTTGGATGACTAATGCCTTTTTATTTACTTACTATTTTGAATGAATAAATAAATAAATAAGATCTCTTTGTCAAGAAAATTTAAGCTGATAATTATTTATTCATATGCCTCCTATGCAGACATTGCCTAGAATTTGGAGCACATGCAGATCATTAAAATGTAATTAAAATCTAATAACAGTGCATTGCCAGCAGACTGGGAGTAACTCCTCATTGGCAAACATAGCTGTTACAATGCTACTCTACAGAAAATTCTATTGTTCACTAAGTCTTAAACTTCATATACTCAAGGGCGTGCCTTCAATAAGACTGAGGAAGGAAAACCTGCAAAGTGCTGCAGGGGAGTCAGTAGGGAAATTACTGGTCATGTATTCAGCATTAAAGACTGTAGAAAAAAGCCCCAACAATCCAAAAGTGGTGAGTTTTTTTGTTTGTGATGGATTTTGTGGGTTTTTTGGTTTGTTTTCATTACATAATGAAAACTACAGATGCAGCCACCAGCTGCTCAGATAAAGGGTAAAGATTCCTACACTGACCCATATCAGGGGCCATGCATATTCAGCTTGACCATAATACACATGAGAATTAGCATTACTAGACAAGAAAGCTTCAGAAGCCTTCTACTATAAGAGACAAAGGATGAAATACAAGAGGGAAGCATCTTTATAATTTTCCCAAGCAAAAATGTGAGTGAAGATATAACACCATGGGATTATCCCTAAATGCACCATCTTGTCTTCTATATCACAGGTTTCTTGAAGAAACTTTTCTGTCCTGTAGAGTTAGCAATCGTTTTCTACTATAATTACTTAAATGACCTGTTTCTGTTACTCAGCACCATACTCCCACAATGAACTAAAATGTTCCTCTAAATCCCACTTTTACTAGTATAAGGAGAAGCATCAGAGTATTGGATGGTTCTACCCTTCCAACAAACCTAGCAGTTAGAAGGAGATTACAGTTAAGTCCAGTGAATGTAAAATGTTCTGTTTGCCATCCTCACTCAGCTCCACAAACTACTAATAGAAGGCACTGACTGATTTGTAAGTCCTAATTAGCTTGAGGGAGAGTCATTGCTGGAAACATGACCTGTCCAGATGTTGCAAGTGGCCAGTGCCTTTACAGGAACTTGCAAAACAGTCCCCCTTCAATGTAAGAAGGAAGATATGACTTTCATCTACACATTGGTCTTTCCTGAAAACAAATTATATAACTTTCCATATTAAAATTAATTTGAAAAGTCAGAGTGCTGTGGAAGGCTAATAAGCTTAAAACATGTCCTGGCTTACCCCACCCTTCTGCTGATGGGGGAAGCAAGGACAGGAGGAAAACAAAGGTTTGGGCCATTATATCCCCTCCCAAAGTGATAAACAGGTACCCATGTTTATGCATTTGTTAGCCTCTTGCCCAAATAAGGGTGAGCAAGCCCTGGTTTCACCAAGTATGGTCAGTTTTGCAAATGCCATTCTGATTGGTGAATCTCTGTGGACAAAGAAGCCATTACATTTGGGCAAATAATATAAATTCAGCTAAGTTGCAAGCAATTGTGCTGCCTCTACGTTCTGCTTGGGTCTGCCTCATTTTGCTCTCGGCTTGGACAGTGTGTACTGCTCTGCCTCAGCGTGTGCTGTGCTGCTCTACTCTACATTCTGCTCTGCTCAGACAACATGTGCTGCCTCACATCGAGTCAGTCATCAGCAAGTTTGCAGATGACACCAAGCTGGGGGCTGATGTGGCTGGGTTGGAGGGCAGAAGGGCTCTGCAGCGGGACCTTGACCGCCTGGACAGATGGGCAGAGTCCAATGGGATGGCATTCAATGGCTCCAAGTGCAGGGTGCTGCACTTTGGCCACAACAACCCCATGCAGAGATACAGGCTGGGGTCGGAGTGGCTGGAGAGCAGCCAGACAGAGAGGGATCTGGGGGTGCTGATTGATACCCGCCTGAACATGAGCCAGCAGTGTGCCCAGGTGGCCAAGAGAGCCAATGGCATCCTGGCCTGCATCAGGAATGGTGTGGCCAGCAGGAGCAGGGAGGTCATTCTGCCCCTGTACTCTGCACTGGTTAGACCACACCTTGAGTACTGTGTTCAGTTCTGGGCCCCCCAGTTTAGAAGGGACATTGAGATGCTTGAGCGTGTCCAGAGAAGGGCGACGAGGCTGGTGAGAGGCCTCGAGCACAGCCCTACGAGGAGAGGCTGAGGGAGCTGGGATTGTTTAGCCTGGAGAAGAGGAGGCTCAGGGGTGACCTTATTGCTGTCTACAACTACCTGAGGGGTGGTTGTGGCCAGGGGGAGGTTGCTCTCTTCTCTCAGGTGGCCAGCACCAGAACGAGAGGACACAGCCTCAGGCTGCGCCAGGGGAAGTTTAGGCTCGAGGTGAGGAGAAAGTTCTTCACTGAGAGAGTCATTGGCTACTGGAATGGGCTGCCCAGGGAGGTGGTGGAGTCGCCGTCCCTGGAGCTGTTCAAGGCAGGATTGGACGTGGCACTTGGTGCCATGGTCTAGCCTTGAGCTCTGTGGTAAAGGGTTGGACTTGATGATCTGTGAGGTCTCTTCCAACCTTGGTGATACTGTGAGACTGTATATATGCTTGTAAATTTAGCTTTCCTGTAAAATACAGCTGAATCTTATTTCTGAGCAGTCTGAGCTGGTCTGATGAATTTAATTGGGAGGGTGGGGTGGGTGAGTTCTCAAACCATCATAATTACTTGACTGTTTAATCCATATAGAAGCATATTGATATCACAAATCATGGGCAGGAATAAATCTCTCCTGTAGTGATAGACTGACATTATGTCCAGTTATGTCTAGAGAGATGGAGAACCAGAGATGTGAATTCATGCAGGCTTCCTATCATTTTGAAGAAACTGATTATGGTTAGATCCACATAAATAAGTTCTCTAGGGTTATGTATTGAAATGCCATTTTTAGGTGCCTGGATTTTTTTACTAACTACATAGCCTTAAGTTAACCTTGTGACCTTCACATACATGAAGTTAGACAGCTTAGAACTGCATTTGCAAATGTCAGTTTAGTAAAATGACAGCCAGAGGGTGTGTGGATACCTTGAAAACAGAATTTCCTGTGTCCTGCATTTAGATACATGACCCAATTGTCCACGAACAAGTTAATGAGCATACTGAGGTTAGTCCAGCCTAAAAATAACAATCTCGTTATCATAACTAATTTGCCAAAACAAGTCTGCTCTTAACAATTCCATACGTGAATTAGGTAATTTTGAGCTTGCCTTGCTATTTCTATGTATAATTGTGCAGTATGAATCTAACTGGAGGAATTCTAACTAGAGAGCCACTGCACTGCGGTTGGATATGGTTTCCTACTTGTAGCAGAGTTGCAGTTCAAAGACGCAGTTTTAACAGACACAGCTTTCTGATTCACTTTACAGACCCTGAGCAGTGAAAAGCACTTTCTGTTTGCTTACAAAGTGAGTATGTCCAAAGCACACACAAACAGGTGCTCAGAACAGCTTAAAACACATTATTTGATGTGACTTTCTCCTATTAACAGGAGGACTAGGACAGCTGTGTAGGAAATAGAAGAGCAGGACAAAACCTTCTGGACCTTGGTAGAAAGAGTTTTATTTTAGCAGCTTTCCAGTTTAGTAACACACTATGTAGACATCCAGAAGATGTATGGGAGGAACTGTGATCCCCACAGCACCAGCATTAATCTTCTTTGGTGCAGCATTTCTCATGAAAACTACACTTTTATAACACTAAAGGGGAGGCATAAAAGATGTAACAATTTCCAAGCTGCATAAGATCTGCTTTATCCTTTAGAAAGAGATTTTTTAAAGTTATGGTTTAGCATCTGTACAGATGTTACATGCTGTTGAAAGATTATGTAGCAGTCCTCTCTCCAGATGGCAGGATCCCTTTGAGGCAGGAGGGAGCACACATCTGCCTTACCCTGTACGCATCAACACACTGCTCATTCTAACATTGGGAACAGTTGTTTTCTATTAAGCTCATACTGAAAGATTTGAATAAAAGCCTTAAAAAGCTCAGCTGAAAGTATTAATTCTGAGAGAAATATGTAAATCTGGATGAGATCTTCCATTTGTTTTTAATCTCACTATGGTAAACCTTGTAATTAAGATGATTAAATGACTGAATAAAACCCTATGTTTACATCCTTCAGAATACCACAATGAAAAAACATAATATTGTTTTTAGAAGAAAAGCATCAGAGGCCTTTTAATATGGAGATAGCAATCAAATATTTAAGCAGTTGGTAATTAATTAACCTCTTGCTTATCAGGGTACCTAAGAGTTAACTGCCTAGGAAATCCATCTTGAAGAAAAGACTAATGGGGACAATGAAGAATCAAATGTTACATTTAGAAGAAAAAAAATTACATCTATGGATGATTAAATTATCTACAATTAATATATTTCATAAGGGAAAACTAAAGAATTTGCTAACAAGGAAGTATTAGTGGAAAAGTTGCTGCAGTAAACACATTTAAATGATACAGAACATGCAATGAAGTCAGAGGCAGAAAGGTTGTGGGTTTTTTTTTGCTGTGTTTTGGTTTAAGTGGTGGTCCAGGCAGAGTAGGAGGTGAGAATATGCTGGTGTCTGTCGTAAGAAATCCGTACAAAATCCTTTTTTTCTGAATTATTTCATAGAATCATAGAATGGTTTAGGTTGGAAGGGACCTCAAGGATCATCCAGCTCCAACCCCCTGCCATAGGCAGGGACACCTCCCACTAGAGCAGGTTGCTCAAGGCCTCATCCAGCCTGGCCTTAAACGCCTCCAGGGAGGAAGCATCCACACCCTCCCTGGGCAACCCGTTCCAGTGTCTTACCACCCTCACTGTAAAGAACTTCTCTTCTGGAAGAGAGGATATTGTCTCTCTCAAAAACCTCTCTGATTTTGCTGCTCAGCTATTTCTCAGCAAAAAACAATTATAACTTAACAAAGGCATTTATTGCAACCAGGGAGTAACTATCTTATCTGCATCTGCACTGCAAACATTCTGAACATACTTCATGTGCATTTTTTAGTAGCATTATTTCCTCTGTAAAATATGTGGACAACAATGTAATGAAGACCTATACGAATAATCTACATAGATCACAAGTTTGAGCTTGTTTGTTTATTGCATTACCTCTTGAAAATATATCACAGCATTAATAAACAGAAATCAAGTCTATATACAGAGGAACCTTGTTTTCTTAATAAATTCTTTGTCCAAAGAAATTAGTATAGTATTTTTTCAGTCAGTGGTGCTTTGTAAAGACCTTCAGATTTTTCTAGAATTGTGTTCTGTAAGACTGGAATGTAGATATTATTCAACTAAAAGGATTTCCTTTGTATTCGGTTTGGAAACACATTAACAAACCTATACCTCTTTCAATATAGTGCTCTTCCACTAAGTTTTGTCTTTCTTTTTCCCACAATGATACTGTAATTTTCTAAAAGGGCTCAATCCTGAAATTTTAAGGTAAGCTTATAAGTAGTTATTGACTTCAGAGATTGAGGAATGGGATTCTGCTGAAGGATGAATTGCTTAAGAGGTTGTGGGGAATGATTAGGTTTGATATTTTATCACGGATTTATCTCCTGTGATAAGTGAAACTTATTTCTAAAGGTGCTGATCAATGTGAATAAATCAATACAGCACAGCTTGTGGAGTTCATCCATAAAAAAACCCCATTCCCTTAGGTCATGGTTTTGTTAACATTAGATGGTCATATATTTCAAACATACTTTAAATAGTCCTTAGATTAGGTATATCAACTACAATAGTTTAATAGTCATGTAAAAGTCTGCATCCCAGGAGGTTCTAAGGGTCAACATTTCTTAGACCTATTTAGAAGGGTTGTGGTAGGCCTGATAGGCCCAAAATAGGCTTATACATGTCCTGCTTTGCCTAGGCATCTTTTTCTGCTCCATCAGAAAGGCAAGCACAGGAAATGGACACAGAAGAACCTGTAGCCACTGAGTCTGACCTGCCCAGGGTCCTGTGGTGTAAGGTACACACACTTAGCTTGTGCCTGCCTAGCGCAAGGCCTGTGCTTTTCCCAAGTTAGGGAAAAGTGACCCTATGGATTTGCCTAATATGGTAAGGTTTGGGTAACTGCCATCCTGATTGGCTGTTCTTGTGTCCAAAGGGCAATTAATCTTGGCCCACATTGATAAAAGAAGATACGCAGGTGAACAACCTGCTTTGGTTCCCTGCTTTTGCTTCCCTGCTTTTGCTCCCCTGCTCTTTGCCATGCTTTCTCTGCTGTCCTCAGCCATGCTGCTATTGCACACTGTCTTATTGCTTGCCTGGTAAACTCCACTGTTGTGAGTTACCAGGAGCAGACCCTGGATGCCTGCACGCGATCAGCCTGTATGACCAGCGTGACATGGTGCTGAGACTGCACCACATCTGCCTTCTGCACCTGAAGGTCCTGCCTAGAATTCCTGGACATGTTCACAGATCGTCCAGAAGAAGCCAGGAGACAGGGTCAGAGATTGTCTGTGTCCTTTCCCCAGAAGCCGGGAAAATTCAAGCCTCAATGTCCAGAGTCCCCTGAAAGCATTTGGGCACTGTCTGGACTGTGGCTACCCACTGCGAGAGTAATAATAATCTGTGAGTAAATGCTTAAATGCCTCTCTGTAATTCTCTCCTGCCTTCTACCATAGAGCAGAAAGAGCTTGAGCCCATCTACTGGGCAAGCAGCGTATCAACCAAAGTGGCATTTGACTGCAGGAACCTTCTCTTCCAGTTCAATTGATGTTTAAATATATATTTTGCTGGTTATTACTAGATGTAGATATTATCCATAGAATTTTTCCATGACCATTTAAGAACTGAAATATTATTAAAAAGAGTGGTTGGGGGTGGCGAGAGTTCGCAATAGCAAAACTAAAAAACAATATTAATTTTGGAAAATATCATCTCACATCAATTAATTTCCCCTCCACAACAAGAAGGTAATGCCATCTTTGCAAATCAGATACAGACAGTAAAATGGAGCACCCAAAACTGAATGCTTTAAATAAAAAGTAATTTAAAAATGTGGTTTAGGTGCTACAGTGTACAAATGCTTGAATTTCCCCTGCTCTGCAAATGGGTTTTCTAGCAGGAAGAGAAGGTTCATATGCACGCCATGATTTCAGAGTTGAATTCACACATTTTCCCCTTGAAGTTCTGCTTTCGCCCCAAATTAATTTTCACAGTATCACAGTATCATCAGGGTTGGAAGAGACCTCACAGATCATCAAGCCCAACCTTTTACCACAGAGCTCAAGGCTAGACCATGGCACCATGGAGTCAAACACTGACTCCAGTCTGGAAGTCTTTCATTAATGTCTTGTGCCTTATTGCCAGAGCTTTGTGAAACAATTATTGTTGAAACACCACCAGGTGTGGAATTTTATGGAAGGTCATGGAAGTAACTCTCCCCTTTCCCAGGAGACTTCAGCTACTGTGTTAATACTGCTTGCGGTACCACAAGGACTCACAGTCCCTCGGTGTTTTGCAAGCAGGGAGCTGGAGGGAAGTTGCATGTCATTCTACATTACACAGCGAACAAAGTAAGGGAGGCCAAGTCACCTTCTCACTCACATGAGGTAGTTTTACATCTGTGTACCAGCACAGTTTTTCAGTTATTAGTGCATTATTTCAGCTTTCAGGGTTTTTTAATACTTCCCTACATTGCACACCTTTACTTGGCATAGCTATGGCAAGAGAATTATGCTAACAAGGGCTCAGAATATTGTTCTGAAAGTAATTTTCCTGCTGGCATATCATACCAGTACTCAGACAGTATAAACTAAACCAACTGAATACCGTCTGTGAGCACAGTAGTTTCCACAGTAGGGATTTTGCTAGCCCAGTGAAATGGCTTTTTCACCATCAAAGGCAGTGTGTGTGGTACAGTAGAACATTGCATCGGAATCTGCCTAAATATAAGTTTAAAAGCATAATTGTAGAGACAAAGGTCTAAACAGTTTAATGATAAATAAGATACATTTTGTGGAATGACAGCTGTTAAAAGGTGAATGACTACTCCTCTATTTATGACCATCTATCCTTACCCTCCTAGTTCGTGGAAATCAGATTGAGCTATGGTGTTGAAGCTGTCTCTCACTTTTCTGCCTACATCTTTTCCCTCTCAATTTACTTATTAGAATCAAGTCTTAACATCTTTTACTCCATTTCATCGCAGAGGCTGTAGTGTCAAACTCAGAAATAGATTATAAAAGCAATCATAACAAAAGAATCTACTCAGAAGAGCAAAAAGGAGAGGGGGCCAGAAGATAACAAACTTTAATGAGATTGATAATTTTTATACAGCAATAACAAAATAAATATAAACTGAGAATGTTTCTCTACAGAAAATCAGAGCAGTTTGTTTTTTCTGCACCTTTTCCATCTGCAGGCTATGTTGTGGAAGATACATGTCCTGGCTTGCCCAGGCATTGAGCCTCTTCCCTCTGCTTGGAGTGGGGAGGGAGAAAGTAGAGTGCAGGGTGAAGACAAGACTTGCCCAGACTTGTACTTCCCAAGTAAGAGAAAGCAAGCTCCTCACTTCACCTAATATGGTCAGGTTTGGCAAAATGCCATTCTGATTGGTGAATCTCTGTGGTCCAAGGGACCATCACATTTCAGGCAATTAATAAATAGGCTTTTGCCACATGGCTTTAGGCTTTTGCTTTCATTTTGTTTACCTGCTGAGCCCTGCTTTGCCTGCAATGGCTCTCAAGATACCAACAGAACTGCCTTTGAGTTTTGGGTACTGTCCGATACTATTTTGTGAGTATGTATTCAAAGTCTCTCTGTAAGAAATTCTGCAACTAGATTCTGTTGTGCCTTTCTGCCTTAGTGTGACAGATTATGCAAAATTAATAATCTGCATTAATTTTAATATCCAATTGATGATTGTTAATAACTATGAAAACTGTTTATTAACATTAAAACTCACCAGAAAACTCATTCACAAGGTTCAAAAATGCACAGTTTGGTAATTTATACATGCAGGGAACAGCCAAAACTAGATCACTTATTTCTTAAAGTGGTAAATGCAAACATTGTACTGGAAGAGAAGATTCTTGCAGCTAATTATCTCACTTCTCCACTAGAGGACACAGGAAGCTCATTTCTGCTTATGGCAGAAGGCAGTTAATGAATTAGAAGAGACTTTTAAATATTTACTCACAAAATATCATTTGACAGTACCCAAAGCACGTGGAGGGGTTGCTGTTGGAGTTTCCCAGGCTCTTTCTCAGGAATCTGGGAGTCTATAGCATGGTTTTTGACCTGATTCCTCTTGATTCCTGATTCAGCAGAAGTCGTGCAGAGGGGCAGGCAGGATGCAATGTGATGTGCAGTTTTGGCACAATGTCACGCTGGCTACACAGGCTGATCACCTGCAGGCATTTAGAGCCTGTTAATGGTAAGCTCTTCAGGGCATGGAGTTTCCAGGCACATTCAGGGTGCAATGAGGCAGCAGCAGCACAATGTGCTACCTGCTCATCACTTTTATCAATATCTGCCTGAGACTAATGGGCCTTTGGACACAGATTAGCCAGTCAGAATGGTGCTTTGCCAAGCTTGACCATATTAGGTGAAACCAGGGCTTTTGTTTTCCTTTCCTGTGGTTGCTTTGCCCAGCACAGAAGGAGGGGGAGCAGGGGGAACATGTCTGGACAATCCAGAGTCCTTAGACTCAATGGCTCCAGGCTCTTTTTTTCTCTTTCCTGTGGTTGCTTCTCCACAGCACAGAAGGACTGTGAGTAGGGAAACATGCCTGGGCAAGCCAGGGCATGACTAAGCCCATTTTTGGTCACTCATTAGCAGAAAGGAGCCTCTCAAGTCCCCTGGTGGGCAAGAGGTATAACTGAATCTAAGAACCTCTTTCCAGTTTTAATGTTTGCATCTGCTAGTTTTTCCTTAAATTGTTCTACTTTTGCCTGTTCCCTGTGTGTATAAATATCCAAATCATGCATTTTGAACATTGTAAATAAGTTTTCCAGTGAGATTTAATGTTAATAAACATTTTTCATAATAATTAACACTCTTCACTTGGATAGCAAAAT
Source organism: Tricholaema leucomelas (assembly GCA_013400475.1). Lineage (NCBI taxonomy): Eukaryota > Metazoa > Chordata > Aves > Piciformes > Lybiidae > Tricholaema lacrymosa > Tricholaema leucomelas. The sequence goes on from WAAF01002178.1 coordinate 84,162, forward strand.
TAATAATTAAGAATTATTTTTTATTACAAATTAATAAATAATTATGGATTAATAAAATTCATAACAGGGTGATTGTTACTTTTTTTTTTTTCATACCTTGAATTTGGAGGAAATAAAAATGCTCTCAATGTCATTTCCCAAAAAGGAAAAGGATGGGCTATACTGCAGCTACTGAAAAACAAGATATTCTGTCTAACATTATGTCTTCAAGTGTGATATGATATGCAAATACAAAGATGCATTTAGCTATCTGCAGAAACTGCAGGACTGCCAATCTGAAGACTGCCAATCTGAGAAGCAAAAAATATAACCTCTTTGTAATATCTATACTTTCAATGGGGAATCCTCAGGCATTTCATGGGATTTATATTTCTGATTTCTAGCAATGAGACAGTTGTACTGGAAATTCAGCCACATAGCTAAAGGAAGCAACCAAAATCATGGTGGTATTACTGAAAAAAAAAAAAAAAAAAAGACTATTTGTATTCAACAATACTACCCTGATGTGATGGTTTGGGTGTTCCCCACCCCCCCCCACTTTAGAAATCGCCCAGGCTAGACTCAGCTGGCTCTGGAAATTTGAATGAAGCTTATATTTACAGCTGGCACAATTCACAAGCAGATATTTACAGTATATACAGTTATAGACAGAAATACACAAGGTTAAAAGGTAATACAGACACAACTCCCCTCCCAGAAACCTGAGTCCCCAGGAGGGGCTCTCAACCACCCCTTCACCTTCCCCCTACCCCTCTCAACCTTACCCCAGTCCCAATGAAGAATGGAGGTTCGGCCAAGGGGATTAAGAAGCAAAGGTGAATCAGCCAAGTAGCAAATGGAGGGTGAGGTTAAAAAGCAAGATGGAGTTCAGCCAGCAACCCCAGCTCCACAGCAGGCAGAGAGCACAGCCCAGAGTGAAGTGCCCAAGTGAAGTACAGAGCAAAAGTGACTTTATCTTTTGTTTTGCTTTTCCTTTCTACACATCTCAGCAAGACTGTGAGTGAAGTAGACCTCACCATTGTTTTCATTTCTCAGCCTGTGATCTAATTCTTCTCACAAAAACATTCTAGCCAGGCTCAAACTAGCACACCTGACATTGATATTTGCATCAAATTCTGAAAGGTTTCTAAATTCTAAAAATCTTCTGTGAGCTCAAGGCAACATATTCACCACTGGCGGTGCAGAGGCTATCGATGCTACATTCAAGTTTTATACTAGGAATAAGACAGTCTTGTAAGAGCAATTCTGTTGCTGCTCAGGATGATTTGCAGTATACAAGGTTCAATTATTCTTTTGATACTCCAAAACTATCAGCAGAACAGTGGACATCTCGTTTTTCAAGCTTTACAGTCAAATGCGCATTCAATAATGATCAAACTGTAAACGAGCAGTGCACATACAAGCTGCAGTCTACTGTACCTGGTGAATGCAGTGGAGGGGAGCACATCAGAACAACTCCTTGACCTTCACGTACAGAAACAGCACTTCTTGTCCGACCACTGAAGTTCCCCAGATCTGGCAAAAGAACATCATTTTAGTTAGATTTTATGTTTTGCAGCTACTCTGACTTATATTTTATTTCTTATTGTGAACCTGACAGTTTCTTTTTTTCATACTTCAATATACAACACAAAGGCCTTTGAAAATAAACCTACTTCCATTACAAAACAAACCATGTTGCAGCAGCCCTTTTTCACTCTTTTTATTGCACTTAGATACAGTATCAAAGGAAAAGCAGCAGACAACACATATACTGCTTAGAAAAAGAACATTTAGTAGTGCTTTTATTTCTTCTTCTTTTTTTTTTTTTCTTTTCCATATTCTGTATGGGATTTTTTTTCACCAGTAGAAAAGATTCATACACAATGAAAAAAAAAAGAAATAAAAGTGGAGTGTACACCTTGGCTAATATCCAAACTGATGCTATTGCTAACATCACCTAGAGAGTACACAGCACATTGTAATGAGAAGAAAGGAACGTCAGAGTATCACAGTCTCGCAGTATCACCAAGGTTGGAAGAGACCTCATAGATCATCAAGTCCAACCCCTTACCACAGAGCTCAAGGCTAGACCATGGCACCAAGTGCCACGTCCAATCCTGCCTTCAACAGCTCCAGGGCGGCGACTCCACCACCTCCCTGGGCAGCCCATTCCAGTAGCCAATGACACTCTCAGGGAAGAACTTTTTCCTCACCTCAAGCCTAAATTTCCCCTGGCGCAGCCTGAGGCTGTGTCCTCTTGTTCTGGTGCTGGTCGCCTGAGAGAAGAGAGCAACCTCCTCCTGGCCACAACCACCCCTCAGGTAGTTGTAGACAGCAATAAGGTCTCCCCTGAGCCTCCTCTTCTCCAGGCTAAACAACCCCAGCTCCCTCAGCCTCTCCTCATAGGGCTGTGCTCGAGGCCTCTCACCAGCCTCATCGCCCTTCTCTGGACACGTTCAAGCATCTTAATGTCCCTCTTAAGCTGGGGAGCCCAGAACTGGACACAGTACTTGAGGTGTGGTCTAACCAGTGCAGAGTAGAGGGGCAGAATGACCTCCCTGCTCCTGCTGGCCACTCCATTCCTGATGCAGGCCAGGATGCCATTGGCTCTCTTGGCCACCTGGGCACACTGCTGGCTCATGTTCATTACCACCGCTGGCTCATGTTCATTACCTACATGACCTCAAAATTCTTTAACGTGGCACACAGCACTGACCACTTTGAAAATGTATAGTTGTCAGTCACTGTTCCTTGTGTAAACATATTATTAGCAATGCTAAGAACCATGCTAAGAGCATTTAGGATGGAGTGTGCAGTGAGAGTAGCACAATTGTACTAATTGCTAGAAATAGATTAAATTCAACAAATATTATAGTGTCACTACAGAACAATCTCTGGAGCAGGAGTGGTTTGCACTATGAAAGGGATAAAAAAGAGAGACATTTCAGGGCTAGTGGAGATGCAAGACATTAGATTCAATGAGTTTGGTGTTACAGTTTCTGGATGTCCTTCTTGCACTTTGGGCATAATTAGCTCACTGTAGCAGAGAAGTTAAAACCTTGGGAAAGCATTCAGATATGATCCAAAGCAGCTGCCAGATAGTATAGCTGCCTCTGTAGTGGATAACCCCATTATTCTGAATGGAGCTGAAGCATGTGTATGTGTTGATGCACACTGTGGAAGGATGACACTCGACCACCACAAGAGTATCAGTTTAAATAAGGCCCAACAAAAAATAAAGCACTTCTGAAAAGGATTGGAATGGGTTAGAGTGGACCTCTCGCCCAGCAGAGTAAATTCACTACAACTCAGAATTTGGAAATCAGAAAAGATGAAATTGTATTTTTTTTACAGTTAAAACTGAATATAACAGTATAAGGAGAATAAACCACTACAGAATACAGTAACCTTAAAGAAGAGGGGAATGGGGTCAAGCAGTGGTGAAGCAGCAAAGCAGCAGCCAAAGCAGTGGCAGGGGAAGATAGCGGCAGGCACAGCAGAAGCAGCAAAGGGGAAGATGCAAGCTGTACTTCCAGACATAAAGCTTTTGATGCTCCAATGAAATTATATTAACTTATCCATTGTTGCCATTTTATGGCCTATCCCTGGAATGTTCACCTCTCCACTCAGAGAATCCAAGGCTCTTCCACTTTGAAGTGTCTCTGTTCCAATTTTTTTATGTCTGAGCTAAAACAGCTACAAGGGTGCAATAAGTAATGGGAATGAAAAAAAAAAATCTCAAGACAATCAAGGCAAGAGAAAAGCTTTGGAGAACTAGCAACAAAATAATTACCTAAATAAAGTGTCAAGGAGCACTGGAATAGGCTCCTGAGAGAGGTTACGGAGTCTCTCGAGATTTTCAGGGCCAGGCTGGATGCTTTCCTGTATGACCTGTGCTAGATTCTATGGTCCTGCTCTGGCAGGGGGGTTGGACTCAATGATCTATGGAGGTCCCTTCCAACCCTTAACATCCTGTGATCTTGTGAAATGTTCTGCCACTAACAGGACATGGATAAAAGTTGGAGCAATTTTTACTTCTTAATAGTCTTCTGATTCACCTTCACTATAGTTCATCTTTTAGGCACGCATGTGAGGGATCATTCATTATCTGTTCATCAGTTATCTGCAGCTCATGAGGACAGCAGTGAAGGGCCAGATTTTTGTGAGATGGACTTCATTGATGTTTGCTATGAAACTAAGATCAAATGAAAAACGAAAAACAGTTCTTGGTTTTAATTTGGGTGAGTATTGCTTGGCAACCTAGCACAGAAGCTGTGGAAGGTTCTGTAGTTCATTGTCGGTGAACTGGTCAATTAATTGTAAAAGTAGAAATTAGATCAGCACATAACAATGTCCTCTGCCAGCCCAATTATGTAAGTTTATACTATTTAATGTGCAAATTTATTGTGGAGTTTTAAATGGACATCATATGATATGCTTTAAAATGTTTAAAGGCATACGCCGAAGATATCTAAAGATAAGTACAAAGTAGGCAATGTTCTTCCAATAAGGTAAAAATAGCTCTACACAAGTAAAATTCTTCTGTTAGGCCAAGGAGAAACTTGTTCATTTTGTTGTCACTATAGAGAGTGTAGCCTTCCTTTCCTTGTATTTGAAATATAGGACCAAGCAATAGACCTTGAGCTGCAATTGTAGCTCTTTGGAAAAGGTAAGACTTAGAGGGGAAAGTATTGCATTAAGTCCATGTTTTTCAAAATTCCATTATAACCAAAATCAAAACCATGATTTGACTTTACACTCCAAACAATGGCAAATATAAATGTTGTATTTAATGGCCTATGAACACAGGTTATAGAAGATTGAAAGGTAGGTACTAAAAAAGAAATCACATGTGGGAACTTTTAAACTGGATCAATCAAATCCAGTACTCCCAGGATATCAAGATGTCCACATAAATTAATAGATCACTTTGTATTGACATATGTCTATTTTCTAGGAATAGTGAATTAATAGAGGCTCCTATGATTAAATCACTCATTGGACCTAGAGTAACTTTTGATACTGAAGACATCAGCCAGAAAAGATGTGAGAGGAAGCTCAGATGAAAAGATTTCTGCCACGACAAAAAACCCACCATCTTACTATGGTTAATGGGAAAAGCCTACATCTTGAACTTTTAAAACTCACATTACCATATGACTTTTAGGTGACAAAATAAGGGCAAGATTCAAGTACTTTACAATCTATCATGCTTATTATCATTGCTGCTGTTATTATTTATTAACCAGAAAGCTTTTGAATCCTTCATGGATCATCAGTCTGCTATGACTTGAAAAAGGTCATTTTTTTTTGCTCAGAGAAGTTACAGTACATAAAAAGATCGAACAGAAAAGTGCAAAGAACAGTGGTGTATTTTAAGCCTGTGTGCCAGCCACCATATGTGTCTGTACATTCATAGATCCATTGAAGGATTTTAAGGAAAGGGGATGATTATAGAGATATTTTATCAGAGATGATAAGGAGAATAGGAGAAAGCTTAAAGACTCCCATCTGTAAATGCAAAGAATGAAGAAGACACAAGATCCTGCATTTTCTTACATTCAGATCAACATCTTTCAGAACCTTTCTCAGATACTACAACCAAGATTTTTTTCTTAGGAAAACAAACAACAAGCCAAACCAAACAAAAAACCTCAGAAGTCATTGTGGAATCTTTGAACAATGACTCACCAGAGCAGAACAGAGTGGCAGAATTATCTCTATCTGCTGTCTTCAAATATTTTGAAGCAGCCCAGGATGCGATTTATCTTCTGAACTAGGAGCACATATTTTTGTCTCCTGTCCCATTTTTCATCCACAGAATCACAGAATCATGGAACTTTAAAGGTTGGAAGTGATCTCCAGAGTCCAATGTCCATGCCAAGGCAGGATCTTCTAGGATAGTTCACACAGGAACACATTCGGATGGGTTTTGAAAGTCTCCAGAGAAGGAGACTCCACAACCTCTATGGGCAGCCTGTTCCAGTGCTCTATCATCCTCACTGTAAAGAATTTTCTTCTCACCCTGTACCCTCAAGTCCCCCACAGGACTTCTCTTAATCACATCATCTCTCAGCCTGTGTTGATGCCAAAGACTGCTCTGACTCAGGTGTAAGACCTTGCACTGGCCTTCGAGTACCAAGCCATTCACCCTTGCTCTATCACGACAGGACCTTGTACAAAATCCTATCCCGGGTTTCTTATAAGACTCCCTTAGGAGCTGGAATTCGGATGTCAAATGCAAATTAAAGAGAGAATGGGGAGCAGGACCAGTTGCCAATGCAGAGCTAGCCCTGGTGTCCATGCTCTATTCCCTGGGACACACCGTGTGATGCTGTCCCAGGCCAAAGAGTGAGGAAATCTGTACTGAACACTCTAGTCATCATTTGCTGTCTAACATATCCTTCAGAGCACAACTTGTTTTGCTTGCCTCTTGCTCCATGGATTGTCGGAAATGGGCTTTAGGAACACACTTTACCTTACTGGGCATTCACACACATTTCCAGTTCTTGCCTTGTCATGTAACTGCTTGTCTCTGTGACTATTATGACCTGGAGAATTAGTAGTCTTTTGAAACTGCTTTCTTGAAGGTATTCTTATTTGGTGTCAGAATTGACAAGGGTGAATGATGAAGGATTTGGGTTATTCTTGTTCTTGAACTTCTCAGCTGAACAACTCTAACTGAAAGCTTTATTTAAACTTATTAAAGACACTGTGATCCACCTTTGTTAACACCTTACTAGAATGCCAGGAACAAGAGAGAAACAACAGCCATGCTCTGATTTCCATTTCTGTGCTGCAAACATTTGCCACTTGATGCAACCCTCCTGCCACCGCAAGTTGGACCTCTGGAGGTCCTTTACAGCCTAAGTGAATGTTTGACTGTATGGTTGGTCAAGCACAGACTTTTTCACATGGTTCTGCAGCTTGAACAGGGCTACACACAATGAGGGCATTTGTTAAACAAAATGTCCTTTTAGGCTCCTTTTACATTTCTTTCCATACATGTTTCCTTGTACAAAGTCTTCCATGTTTATTCTAATAATGTGCACATTCTTGATTCATTAGCCTTGAATTAAATTTTCATTATGGAATGCAGAGTAGATAACTAAAGGAATATTGGGCTTTCTGCCTTTAATAACATATTTTTGTGTGTGTATATATATATAAAAACCAGATTATAACAGTTCAAAAATATCTGGTCTACTGCAGTCAGTAGCATTATCCAGTATTGTCCATTTCCAGCAAGATGTCTGTGCCTATCTGGTTTATCTTGAAAGTAGCCCACATCTTAAAATACTTTCCACATTTTCTATCACAAAGAAGTCACAAATCCATAAATGAGGCTAATGCATGCTTCCATAACACAATTTATTATAGCAGTAATTAACTATTCTCTTGAAGATTAAAAAATAGCAACGTTTACTACAGTGAGTTATTGATTGTGGGATGAAATATAGTAGAATACTTTTCTCCTTTTAAATGTGCTTCACAAATGAGATTTTTATTATTATACATTATTAATGTGATACTATTAAAAAGTTAGGCATTTTTAAAAACAATTGAATTTGCCTTTATTTACTATATCACACCTGCTAAAAATTAATACTCCTCAATTAAAATATTCATGATTTTGTAATCTAACATAGATTTATATATATAAAATAGAAATTGATATGTTTTCTCTCATCCAGCTTCTAATTTTTTTACATAATCGTGGAAGGGTACCCCAGGAATCTTGTGGATTTTGGAAGCTTTGAATATTTGTTTAATTTTGTTATACCTAGTTTCAATAGCATCAATTATATAATCTATAAATCCTAATTTTCTTCATAGCCTTGAAGAAGAAATGGAACTTGCAGATACTAAAATCTTCCTGAACATCAGGAAAATTTCTGTACTCATAGAAAATTATTGACCTGCTTTATGAAGGCCTGGAACACAAACCCTATGAGGATAGGCTGAGGGAGCTGGGGTTGTTTAGCCTGGAGAAGAGGAGGCTCAGGGCAGACCTCTTTGCTGTCTACAACTACCTGAAGGGAGGTTGTATCCAGGTGGGGGTTGGTCTCTTCTGCCAGGCAACCAGCAACAGAACAAGGGGACACAGTCTCAAGTTGTGCTGGGAGAGGTATAGGCTGGATGTTAGGAGGAAGTTCTTGCCAGAGAGAGTGATTGGCACTGGAATGGGCTGCCCAGGGAGGTGGTGGAGTCACCGTCCCTGGAGGTGTTGAAGAAAAGCCTGGATGAGGCACTTAGTGCCATGGTCTAGTTGATTGGCTAAGGCTGGGTGCTAGGTTGGACTGGATGATCTTGGAGGTTTTTTCCAACCTGGTTGATTCTGTGATTCTATGATTGAGCTTGCCAAGTTAACTGCACAATATCTAGTATGTTTGTGGTTACAGTTGTTGATGGTCATGATTAATTAACTACAATAATTTTGTATCTGTCAAGTTTCATCTGTTCTCACAAGGATTACTTCAGCAGGCTTCTCATCTGTCTTTCATAACTGCTCTCTGCAATGTCAGCATAAAACACAGAACCAAATGGAAATATTATAGTGAATACTTATTCATCCTATCATTCCATTTGTGATCTGTCATTTAAGAGCAACAGCTAAATCCAATCTCCTCCCTCATCCTTAAGCAATAAATGAAAGCTTTTCAAATACTGTTACCAACTTTTAATGATAATATTTTCAGAACTTTTGAGCAAATAGATTTTCACTTGAGTGAAGTGATATATGCAATGTGATTTTTTTTGTAAACACATTGTTTTATGTAATGTTATTTGCTTCTTGGCAAACATTTTGATTTGCATCATTTCATTTGTTGTAACTTTCTTCCACCAGATGCAACTTTTCCTTCCTTTAATTAGGAAATAAAAATAACAATCACAGTTAGAATTTTTCATGATTAAACATGGAATTACTGGTATAGTACATTTTCTTATTATTGATATATAGAATTAACAGTCCCTAATCTCCTCACTATGTAGATGAGAGTGTTAACAATGCAGACACAAAAAATAAACCTTCTTAGAGCACTCTGTGAACAAGTCATTAAGAATAAGATATGCTATATTTCATTGAGCTACTTCATATATGTTGTTTATATATATTTAATATTTTTAGTTAATGGCTTTTCTGGTCCCACAGAGAGCATAATGCCTTCACTTTCATATGTACAGGACAAGGCTGCAAACTTTGAGCTTCAAGGATTCATAGAATCATAGAATGGTTTAGGTTGGAAGGGACCTCAAGGATCATCCAGCTCCAACCCCCTGCCATAGGCAGGGACACCTCCCACTAGAGCAGGTTGCTCAAGGCCTCATCCAGCCTGGCCTTAAATGCCTGCAGGGAGGAAGCATCCACAGCCTCCCTGGGCAACCTGTTCCAGTGTCTTACCACCCTCACTGTAAAGAACTTCCTCCTAACATCCAGTCTAAATCTCCCCTCTTCCAGCTTAAACCCATTCCCCCTTGTCCTGACATTACTAGACCTTGTCAATAGTCCCTCCCCAGCCTTCCTGTAGGCTCCCTTCAGATTTCTTTCTCTGAAGTTCCAAATCTGCCTTTATCAAGGCTGGAAGTTATCAGAAGAAACCATATAAAAGAGTGATGAAAATACACTATTGTCATCAGGGAAATATGGCAAAGTAAGCGTTCCCTGGGTCAGAAGAGCTGGTGCTGAGCACACCTAAATTAAAATCTTTACAATTTCCACAGCTTCTGCTTTTGAGGCTATCTTGGTACACAGACTCTGCAGAAAATAAAACAAAAATCTGCCCTACTAGGATCCCTAACTTGTAGGTAACATGTAGAGATATCTGACAATCTTAGGTTGTTACTTTGGTTTTATCTTGACTTAATTATATTTTGTGTAAATGAAAGTTCTCTTTCACAATTGCAGGTTACATCTGTGTGAAATAGGACAAATATATCTGAGAATCACTCTTGAGATCTAACACTCGGAGAATGGCAGAACTGTCCAAGTTCCAGAGGCAGCTGGAGGCCTACAGTCATCATTTTGGCATACCAAATTCTGACTCCACTCTAGAAAAGTAATTTCACAGTGGTGACTTTTCACTAGACTGTCTATAAATGCCACTATACTTCACTTCCACTCTATCATAAAGAAAATGAGAAGGTAATCATCTCCAAGAAATTGTTTATTTGCTCTTTCCTAAGAGCTGTAGTGTCTAATAATAGCTTTAAGTCAGCTGTGACAAGGAACTAAGTGTTTGGACACATCTAAGGAGTAAATCTGGAAGATTTGTTCTTAGCTGAAGATGAAGCTTTACAAACACAGCGTTTGCTAGGTTGTAGCTTATGATATCAGGTAATGTTTCTGGTAAGTCAGGTTGTATTGGAGTATGCTATTCCTCTTAATATCAAAGTGATATGAGTCACGGCAAATCACGGGTTTGGACACGAGCGTGTAATTGAACAAGTAAGAGTCATCAAAGATAAATAAACTACCACCAGTCAGCTGAGCTACTATGAATTGCTGTCCATGCTTCAGTCTTAGAATCATAGAATCATAGACTCAATCAGGTTGGGAGAGACCTCCAAGATCATCCAGTCCAACCAATCACCAAACCCTATCCAGTCAACTAGACCATGGCACTAAGTGCCTCATCCAGTGTTTTCTTCAACAGCTCCAGGGATGGTGACTCCACCACCTCCCTGGGCAGCCCATTCCAATGCCAATCACTCTCTCTGGCAAGAACTTCCTCCTAACATCCAGCCTATATCTCTCCCGGCACAACTTGAGGCTGTGTCCCCTTGTTCTGTTGCTGGTTGCCTGGCAGAAGAGACCAACCCCACCTGGCTACAACCTCCCTTCAGGTAGTTGTAGACAGCAATGAGGTCTGCCCTGAGCCTCCTCTTCTCCAGGCTGCACACCCCCAGCTCCCTCAGCCTCTCCTCATAGGGTTTGTGTTCCAGGCCCCTCACCAGCTTTATTGCCCTTCTCTGGACACCTTCCAGCACCTCATCATCTCTCTTGAATTGAGTGGCCCAGAACTGGACACAGTACTCAGCCCTGTGAATGTGGTTTGACCATTCATCTAATAACCCAATGTGTGTCCAAGGAATGGCACACTATTTCTGCTTTTGTCATATTGCTGAAGTTTAAGCCTTCATAGAATGTTTCATAACTTCATGAGATCTTGGCTAGATCTTTTTCTCTCTAGAGAGCATTTATTTCTCCTAGCTCTCTCTTTGTATTCTGATGTTATTCTATTATATAACTTTTGTGTTTTGGTTTTTTTTTTCTTGGATTTTTTTTTCATTCTGCTAGTAACAGAGATCTTGTTTAGAATGTGGTATCTCCTCTCCTGTACAAAGAAGGAAACACAGTCCTTGTTTTAGGAGTGTACATCAGGCAGCAATTCCTCAATAGTTCATCTAATCATTTAAACACCTCTATCATTTGTCATAATCACATCCTATTGTCCTTTGATCAATAGGAATAAAAATAAAATATGTTTCCTGGACTAAGTCAGTTAGATTCTCCACATTATGGATTGATTTCTTCAAGCAATCTAATAATTGCTTCTCTTTTCAACTGACCTTCTTAGGGCAGAGAAAATTACCACCAAGTGAGTTCCTTCTGTTACAGTGGCACAGACTTTTCAGACTGAAATTCTGCACAAAGCTGCAAATGCTTTTTTGAACTTAGAGGTGATAGACTAATATTACTACTACATTGGGAAAGAATATCAGGAGAGTTTCTCCTCTCATAAATATTGCTAACCATAGAGCACAGGAGAAAGGATCAGATTTTAGGCCATGCTATCAAAGCCTGTGGCTATAGCTAGCCATAGGAATATGCAACACACACAAAAAGAAATCCTGATAGACAGATATTTTTACTGAAGTCAACTAAACTTACTCACGGGGAAGGTCTAGATGTCCTACCAAAGAACCATTCTTCTTTCTGCACTACACAAGAAATGGGCTCTGTGATTGGGTAGTGTGGGCAAAATCAACCCCTGAGAGGCTTAAAAAAAAAATAATTAAAAAATTCAAATTTCCTGCTGTAGAAGTTTTAAACACTGGATATATGAATTGTCCATGTAATAGGAAATCTTCTGCTAGAGGATTAAACTTGTTTGGAGATGCCCTTGTAGTAAGTCGCCATAATGCGGTTGCAACAGTTAGAATAGAATCAACCAGGTTGGAAGAGACCTCCGAGATCATCCAGTCCAACCTAGCACCCAGCCCTAGCCAGTCAACTAAACCATGGCACTAAGTGCCTCAGCCAGGCTTTTCCTGAACACCCCCAGGGACGGTGACTCCACCACCTCCCTGGGCAGCCCATTCCAATGCCAATCACTCTCTCTGGCAAGAACTTCCTCCTAACATCCA
>WAAF01002178.1:96539-125092 GCA_013400475.1 Tricholaema leucomelas
CTCTTGGCCACCTGGGCACACTGCTGGCTCATCTTCAGCCTACTATCCACCAGTACCCCCAGGTCCCTTTCCTCCTGGCTGCTCTCCAGCCACTCTGTCCCCAGCCTGTAGCGTTGCTTGGGGTTGTTGTGGCCAAAGTGCAGAACCCTGCACTTGGCCTTGTTAAATTTCATCCCATTGGCCTCTGCCCACCCATCCAGCCTGTCCAGGTCCCTCTGCAGGGCTCTCCTACCTTCCAACAGATCCACACCTGCTCCTAACTTGGTGTCATCCGCAAACTTACTGATGCTGGACTCAATCCCCTCATCTATGTCATCAATAAAGATATTGAACAGGACTGGGCCTAGCACTGATCCCTGGGGAACACCACTAGTGACAGCTGCCAACTGGATGTGGCACCATTCACCACCACTCTCTGGGCTCGGCCTTCCAGCCAGTTCCTGACCCAGCACAGAGTCAATTTGTCCAAGCCATGAGCTGCCAGTTTAGCCAGGAGCTGTTAGAAACAGACATAAAAGAAGCCATGTGGGGAAAGTGTTAAAAAGAAGTCTAGCCATTTCAAACATACTGTGTGCCATGGGAAGAACAGACTCAAGACATAAAATGGTTTTACTGGTATTAAATAGTAGCCTCAAAGGATTGTTTCTGAATATAAAATACTAATTTACATGAGACTCAACACAGCCAAGGAAGCTTGCTAACAAAAAGTAACAGGTCACATTCTGCATCTGTGTGTTTGCAATATTTTGGGAGGAATATCTTATTTTTACTTGTTGGGTTCTAGATAGTTAAAATTATATATTATAAAACAAGTTGGTTTTCCCCCCTCCAGTGAGAGTTATAGTTGTTTGTAGCAGAAAGGGATGAGTTTTTCCTGTCTGAAAATCAGGACCTTTGAAAATTTCTCTGTCACACAAGTATGATACATTGTTCTGATGCCATACTTGTAAAAAGAGGCTGACAAATCCAAAAGGCTTTAGAAAGTGAGGAGATTAATTTGCATTACAGAAAACATCTCAGAGTGATAAATACATAAGCTTAAGAAAATGTATTCTGACTAAGCTGAAGGTGAGGAAGAAAAAGGTATCTTCCCATCATTTCCTTTTGTTAAAAGAAAATATCTGAGCTCCTGAATCAATCTGCTGCAGTGTCAAGCTGATCCTACAAATAAACACAACATGATTGTTTAAGTTTAGTGCTAAAAGTGGTCCACTTGAACTCCGGGGATGTACTCTAATGATTTAATTATGTGCATAAATGCTTGCGTACAGTGGAATATGATACATTTAACATACATTTCATGCATAAATTGTTTACACAAATAATAATAGCAAACTAAGAGATACTCCTAGAAAAGGTAGAGAAGAAAGAATACTAAATGCTTTTCAGTGATCTGTGGGAAAGAATAGGAAAATGATATCAAATTATTTCAGTGTTATCATTTTAATCATGATTGAAGAAATCTCGGTTCAAGGACTCATATTTAAGGAGATAGTACCTAAATACCTGAGGAAAAGTGCATCCATGCTATTAATGACATTTAATATAAACTATTTGTTAAATTAATTGTAAAACATTTTGCACATTCTACATTGTGTTGGGAGCCCCCAACACAAGAAGGATATGGAACTGCTGGAGCGAGTCCAGAGGAGAGCCACAAAGATGATCAGAGGGCTGCAGCAGCTCTGCTATGAGGACAGGCTGAGAGAGTTGGGGCTCTGCAGCCTGGAGAAGAGAAGGCTTCGAGGAGACCTTAGAGTGGCTTTCCAGTATCTGAAGGGAGCCTACAGGAAGGCTGGGGAGGGACTATTGACAAGGTCTAGTAATGTCAGGACGAGGGGGAATGGGTTTAAGCTGGCAGAGGGGAGATTTAGACTGGATGTTAGGAGGAAGTTCTTTACAGTGAGGGTGGTAAGACACTGGAACAGGTTGCCCATGGAGGTTGTGGATGCCTCCTCCCTGCAGGCATTTAAAGCCAGGCTGGGTGAGGCCTTGAGCAACCTGCTCTAGTGGGAGGTGTCCCTGCCTATGGCAGGGGGTTGGAGCTGGATGATCCTTGAGGTCCCTTCCAACCTAAACCATTCTATGATTCTATGATTCTAAGGAGGTGGAATGGGATTTTTAATCGGTGCGATTGCAAATTGCTGGCAAAAGCTGAAGTGGTAGCATACATTCATTTTATTTGTCAGTTACTACCAAATACTGCATGGTTTCAGTTAACAATACAAGCTTAGACTGTAGGTTAAAATTAACTGTGATTAAGCTCATTCAAATAAAAACTGTAATGTTAAAATATTTACACTCACTGACGTAGACAAATCTGTATCACAAATGATGATGGCCTATCAAATGGAATCAAATTTGAAATGAATGGTAGTGTGACTAAATAATGTTGACTAGTCACTGAGGAGATAAATCTGTGATTATACTTTAAAGCAATAGTATAACATTAATGCTGAGAAAGCCTTTTTTAAAAATGCTAAACCAAAAAAAATTAAATATTATAGAAGGAGATTTCCAACTGCTATCCCTATTATTTGAGGCTATTTTTTCCCCTGGAATATATTTTAGTTCTTACCTTCTAATGGGTTACCACAAAATCAATATTTTTTTGGTTTTTTTGGTGGTGCTAAATTTTACTCTCAGCTCCATTGCCTTATGGGGACATCTGAGCCAGTCATTCTAATCTTCCTTTAAAGACAATGCAAACACACTTCAAAGGCCTGATTCATTTGATCTATTTTAGATGTCAGCTTGACATGAATGAATTGTGTCTTCATAGTGCAATAGATTAAGTAGGAAACTAAACAATTAGATCAGTTACAGCTGCCTATAGTGTAGATGTTTGACATTCAAGGAGAATGAATAAAGTGCATTTAGAGGCACTTTACTTTTTCCTTGATCTTCAGATAGTTTTCTCAATATTTTTGTCTACAATGCCCTGACAAAATTGAGCAGATGATGGCAAAGGAGTCCTCTGACACATGTAAGAAAAGTAATAGGAGGCAAGTATAAAATCTCCTATGTGGGCCTGTGTTAGTAAAAGATGAAGTAGGAGTTTTTCACTCTTACCAGTACAGCAGCAAACTAAGTAAGCTTTTAAAAGGTACACAAGCCATTAGGATTCAAGTGTAGCACTTTTCCAAACAATTCTCAGAGGAAAATCTGACCTTTAACTTCACAGACTTTCATGGTGGCACTAATTGTATTGTAAGATATTGTTCTAGGAGGACAAATATGATAGTGTTAAGCTTAAAATCACTTGGATATACACTTTTCATTTTATGCCTAATATGTTTCATGTCGTGCAGTCTAGAAAACTCTAGAGTTTTAATGCTTTAAAGGATTTTCATACTGACTTTTGACAGAATTGTACAATGCAGTGAATTTCATCTATTGCCTACCTGTCTGGTGATAAATGTGCATATATACAGAAGAACCTCCAGCTCAGTTTGCTGAATCTGATCCTCAACCTAATCTTCTGTATGTTGGGAAGACACAGGAAAAAAGAATGTGGCAGAAATGCCACCACCATAACATTGCACTTAATGTCCAGTTTCAGATGACCAACAGATTGATTCCAGCATGCATCAAATCAGCCATATTTATTACTTCTAATTTCACTGGAAGTAAGAGGCTTTCAAAACAAAGAAGAAATGGAAGTGCCTTTCCTATGCTGACTTTATAAAGAATGTGGGAAATGATTTTCCTCTTTAGAAACACATGCAATATTAGAGAACCAATGTCTTTGGTAGGTATTGATTTTCAGTAGACAACACAAAACCAAATTGCTTTCAAGTAAATCTGCTCCTCAGCCTCACAAATGCAGTGTATTTCTGCCTGGTAAATCCTTTCTTTTCAATGCCACTATTATTTCAACACTTTCAAGTTGAGTGCTTCTTAGTTCTCTTTAGTCAGAGTTGAAGTGGAGCTTAATAGAAGAAGGTGTAGTCTTACCTAGGACTCTAAGGGACATGTCTGGAGAAGAGAAGGCTTCGAGGAGACCTTAGAGTGGCTTTCCAGTATCAGGAAGGCTGGGGAGGGACTATTTACAAGGTCTAGTAATGTTAGGATGAGGGGGAATGGGTTTAAGCTGGAAGAGGGGAGATTCCGACTGGATGTTAGGAGGAAGTTCTTTACAGTGAGGGTGGTAAGGCACTGGAACAGGTTGCCCAGGGAGGTTGTGGATGCTTCCTCCCTGGAGGTGTTTAAAGCCAGGCTGGATGAGGCCTTGAGCAGCCTGCTCTAGTGGGAGGTGTCCCAGCCTATGGCAGGGGGTTGGAGCTGGATGATCCTTGAGGTCCCTTCCAACCTAAACCATTCTATGATGCTATGATTCTATATAATGTGACATATGTCCTAATGAAAAGTGGAAGGAGGATGGATAGCACTAATTTCTAGTAATACAAAGAGTGAGAGTGCTGGAATAAGCAAACAAGTCCTAAACTCATAACATTTTTTCAGTCATGCTCTACTGAGTTGAAATTCTAGCAGTAATTTTTTGAACATGCTTTAGAAAATTTAAATAGACATAGATATTTTAGTGTCTATAAGCAAACTACTCAAATAGCAGCTGATGCTGTACATACCTATCATAATTAATAATGTAAAATCTGTTGCTTGTGAAACGATCTCATTTGTGTTTCGCCACTTAATACAAGAGTCTTGCCATTTATTGCACTGCAGTTGATTGTTAGAAAGAAATGGTTTTGCTCCCCTGCTTTTCTTTCAAAATAATAGGAAAAGGAGGCTATGACAGAATCAACACAATGATTCCAAAATATCATTCCAAGTACAATGTAAAATAATGTGACAGTGAAAAATAATATAACAGAGACCTTTCACCAGAAAACACCAGAAAAGTCTTTCAAGAAGTTCAGTTTGCAAATGATCACTCTAAATACAACCTAAATAAAGTTAAGTTTGTCAGTAAACAGAACACATTCACTGAAAACAAATGATGCCCATTTATGTTAATTACTTTTTTTCCCATTAATTTGACATCACTTTTGTTTATCCTAACCTTGACTTAGGTCCATTGTTTTCATGTACTTTAGTGGTTGTGTTCTTTGTTACTGGGATCACTAGGAAAAGAAATGAAATTCCAGATTTATTTACTCTACTGTTTTTCTTAAGTGTCACTTTGTCTTCTTATGTTACTTCAGTGAAATTCTTAAGACCTGTGAGCCTTTCCTGAAGCATTTTGTAGGCTAAGACAATGACTGGTCAGCCTTGTTAGGTCTTATAGACATTGGCTTTCAAGAGAGCTGGCATAGATGCTCATGGCACAGTGCCCATAGAGGAGGCACGTCCAATACATCAGAAATGAAGGGGATGCAGATTGTGTTTGCCTCCAGCAGACAGTAGCTGCTCAGTAGCTGTGTGCCAAAATAGATGTAGTTGTGCCTTTTTCTTACGTGAAATGTAATCTCCAAAATCCTTAATTTTATGTAATCTTTGGGGGGGGTGGGGGGGGTGTGGAAAACACAAAAGAAAAAGAAAAAAGACACTAAATATTTAAATTTAAAAGGCAAGTATCTGTTGCTCAGCTAGCCTCATCTTAAACATCCACTTTCATGTATGTGATGGTTTGGGTATCCCCTGCCCCCCACACTTTAGAAATCACCCAGACTCAGTGAATAGTGACAATTCTGCTGTGTCTTTGATTTTTTAATTCATGTGTAACTAAGAAAAAGCAAAAAAGTGATGTGTTCACAGATGTACTTATGGATGTATTTGAGAATCTGTCCCACAGTTGTTTTATATTAAGAGTCTGCATTAGTCACTTATATCAAAACCAAGAAAATACATATAGTTTTTGCAAGCATCCTGAGAAGACCACTGGTACACTTGAGTGTGTAGGTGGTTGGCACATATCTTTAATATAAAATGATGGCTTGCTATTCAGAACCAAGCAACCTTTCAGAAGCTATCATTCAGACCAAGTTTGAAATGGAGTTATTTCTCATATGCTTATGCAAAATGAGTATTTTCATGTGACAGCTAATTCCAGAAAGCTTCAAAACTTAAGTTTTTCACAGGTGAATTCTAGCCCACACAGCCTCAGATTGCTTAGGTATATGTGGAAGATCAAGCCTAGCATGTTTTCAGATCTGAGACAAAGGTTTCAGTATGGCTCACAGCAGCAGAAATGGGTGGAAAAATGTAGGATGTGCCTTTTCTCTCCAGAAGGAAGAGCAGGACATCCTCCACAGGTATAACTCCTAGTCTTATGGTTAACAAATGCAGTTTAATTACAGTGGACTAAAACAACTGCCATTTTCTCCATACTCTATCTCAATTTGCCCGAACTTTCTGTGTGATGTGATTTTTCCTCAAGGAATGCCTGTTTTTACTGTCTGAACCACAGAAACAAGGGGAACAAAAGGGGGACATTTGTAATTCCTTTGCAGTTATTAAGAAGCAAATTCTGAAAGCACAAGTGCAATATAAAAATACTAGTTATTAGATGTGGCACTGTTCTTTTTTAAGTGAGGGATGGAATGTGCAGAAGGAGATAGATCTGAATCTTATGAACTTATGAATCCAAATGATATGTAGAAATGACTGTCAGATGCTAAGCAAGGGCGAGCATGCTTTCTCCCTAGACGACAGGCATTACGTTTTAGAAGAGGAAGACCAGGAGGGATGTGCCTAATTTTTGTTTTAAACTGTGTCCTTCAACATTGCCACTGGTAAGCAGAGCATTTGTGCCAGATACACAGACAGAGTGGTGGATCTGTTTTCATCCTTTGTCCCCTACATGGAATTGTGACAGATAAAGCCAAAGCTTCATTTTAATTTGACCTTCAAAATGCCATAGTGTGACACGACCAAACAATTCAGTCCCAGTTTGTAGATGTTTCTTTTCCTCTTGCATCATAAAACCTTATAAAGCTGTCTTTCATTTTTCTGGGGCACATGTAAAATGACTATTTTGAAACTAAAGCTGATGTTTCTTGAGGATACTTTATGTCTTCTCCCCATTAACTATACATTCAGCCAAACTCCATGAACCTGAAGAGACAGCTTGTCATTTAGATACTCTGTCATATCAACAACCTCATAGTACTGGAGGAAAAATCCCTCACTGTTCTTGTGCTTTGCTTTGACTTTTTTTTTGCCCTAAACAAATAGCAGTTGCTGAGATTCCTAAACTAACAGTAAAAGCCCCTTACTGATAAGTTAGATCTTTTTTATTCTAAAGGTAGATGTTTAATGTTACATTTTTATATTCTTCCTACAGCATAGCACTTAAGACATCTTGAAATTAATTTTCTGCAATTAAATCAATACAAAGAAGCTCTGTTTTCTTTTTGCCCAGATTTTTCTGGCTTTCTGTCATTCCTGTCTCACAGAATATGGAAAAACATGTCTCTGCTTGCTTTCTGAATAAACTGAAACACTGACCTTCACAGCCCTGGCCTGAAGTAGATTTCACTTAAGTGGGAGATCATAGGATCAGAGGATAATTCAGAGTGGAGGAGATCTGGGGAGGTTACTGGTCCAATCACCTGCTCAATAAGGTCATCCAGGGGTTAGACCAAGTTACTTGCAGCTTCATCTAGTAACTTCCAAGCACGGACACTGCACAACTTCTCTAGGGAACCTGTGCCACTGCCCAGCTGCCTCCATGGGGTAAATATTTCTCCTTATAACTCACGCTCCAGTTTGTGCCTGTTTCCTCTGTCTCCTGGTTATCAGAAGATGAGAGAGACAGGTGGTGCCAGGCTCTGACCACGCGGATGGGGAGACAGAATTACCCATCAAAAGATACGGAGGGTCAAGTACCCCCTGTATCTACTCCCTGCCAGATTGAGGCCAGTAACCTAAAGGAAAGGAGGGAGTGGAGGCAAGTCCATGGTCAAGGTAGTAAACAAAGTCCTGTCTTGTCCACCTCCCACCCCCCAAACCCCTCCCACCCCCTCAACATGGGGCTGTGGCAACAAGTTCCCACCTGCCGTGGTGAGAGTGTTGATTCAGTTACTAACAGTGCCCCCCCGGTGCCCTTGCCGAACAGGTTTGATATCCTGCAGGTACAACTGGCCAGTGAGGAAGGTGAATTATCTGGCTTGGAGGTATTCCCAAAATTAAGGAAGCCGAAGCCCATCATACAAACATCTTACATCAAAAAGAAGAGAAGAGTCATTGTTACAGGAGACTCCCTTTTGAAGGGAACAGAAGGCCCAATATGCAGACCAGACCCAGTCCAAAGGGAGGTATGCTGTCTAGGGGGCCCAGGTCAAGGATGTGATAATAAGGCTATTGACAAGGTCTAGTAATGTCAGGACGAGGGGGAATGGGTTTAAACTGGAAGAGTGAAGATTTAGACTGGATGTTAGGAGGAAGTTCTTTACAGTGAGGGTGGTGAGACACTGGCACAGGTTGCCCAGGGAGGTTGTGGATGCTTCCTCCCTGCAGGCATTTAAGGCCAGGCTGGATGAGGCCTTGAGCAGCCTGCTCTAGTGGGAGGTGTCCCTGCCTATGGCAGGGGGTTGGAGCTGGATGATCCTTGAGGTCCCTTCCAACCTAAACCATTCTATGATTCTATGATTCCCTCCCTGGTATGGCCCACAGATTACTGCCCTTTGTTCACCTTCCAGATAGGCAATGATGATCTTGGAAGAAAATTGAAGGCTATCGAGGCTATCAGGCCTTGGGTCAACTAGTCAAGGGAGTGGGAGCTGATACAGCTGAAGGCTGTGTGAGAATCCAGTGAGACCTAGACAGACTGAGAGCTGGGCACAGAGGAACTAAATAAGGTTCAACAGGACAAGTGCAGAGTCCTGCACCTGGGGAGGAATAATAAACTGCACCAGTACAGGCTGGGAGGTGACCTGCTGGAGAGCAGTCCTGTGGAGAGGGACCTGGAAGTGCTGGTGGATAACAATTTATCCATGGCACAGCAATGTGCCCTTGTGGCCAAGAAGGCCAATGGGATGCTGGGGTGTATTAAGAAGAGTGTATCCAGCAGATCAAGGGAGGTTCTCATCTCCCTCTACTCTGCCCTGGTGAGACCTCATCTTGAGTATTGCATTCGATTTTGGGCTCCCCAGTTTAAGAGGAACAGGGATCTGCTGGAGAGCATCCAGTGGAGGGCTAGAATGATGATTAGGGGACTGGAGCACTGCCTCATGAGGAGAGGCTGAGGGACCTGGGGCTTTTTAGTCTGTAGAAGACTGAGAGGAGATTTAATAAATGTCTATAAATATCTGAGGGCCGGGGGTCAGGAGTAGAGGGACAGGCTCTGCTCACTTGCTCCTGTGATAGGACAAGGAGCAACGAATGCAAGTTGCAGCACAGGAGGTTCCACCTCAATACAAGGAGGAACTTCTTTACAGTAAGAATCACAGAACACTGGAACAGGCTCCCCAGAGCTGTGGAGTCTCCTCTGGAGACTTTCGAGGCTCATCTGGATGCATTCCTCTGTGACCTGAGCTAGATTGTATGGTCCTCCACTAGCAGGTGGGTTGAACTCAATGACCTCTTTGGGTCCTTTCCAACCTCTGACATCCTGTGATCTGTAATCACAACTTCAAAATGTCTGCATCCATCGCTATGTTAATCACCCTATAGGCAGGTTAAAATCTATAGGAAGATGCTGTTAGGTCCCGTGAAGCTATCTCTGCTCCACGATGGACAAACTTGGCTTCCTCAGTCTCTCCTAATAAGGGAAGTGCTCCAGGCCCCACCACCTTAGTGGATAGCTGCTAAACTCCCTCTAGTTTATCAGTGTTTTTTCTCTCTTGGTGAGACTGGATGCAGTATCAGCTCTCCATATCATGTAATAAACCGATCTCATCAGCAGGGACTGTTTTCTGCTAAGTGCCTGAGCCTTTAATTTTCATCTCTTAAGACTGACCCTATTACCAGTGTAATTACTTAAGGAACCTTTAATAATTTGAGATTACTCTTAAAACAATTGAAATCTAAGTACTTCCTCGCCTCAGTTTTTATACAGAGGCTGCAATTTAGGTACAGTGACATAGTCTATAATAATTTCATAGTGCTAAAAGCATGAGTATCTGCAGCTTGAGTAAATGGACACCCTTTAATGTCGACAAATGTGAGGAACTCAGGGGACAGCTGTGACATTCAACACACTCTGGCAACACAGTTTTATATCTATCATATAATAGAATTGAATAGAATAGAATCAACCAGGTTGGAAGAGACCTCCAAGATCATCCAGTCCAACCTAGCACCCAGCCCTATCCAATCAACCAGACCATGGCACTAAGTGCCTCATCCAGGCTTTTCCTGAACACCCCCAGGGACGGTGACTCCACCACCTCCCTGGGCAGCCCATTCCAATGCCAATCACTCTCTCTGGCAAGAACTTCCTCCTAACATCCAGCCTATACTTCCCCAGGCACAACTTGAGACTGTGTCCCCTTGTTCTGTTGCTGGTTGCCTGGGAGAAGAGACCAACCCCCACCTGGCTACAACCTCCCTTCAGGTAGTTGTAGGCAGCAATGAGGTCTGCCCTCAGCCTCCTCTTCTCCAGGCTAAACAACCCCAGCTCCCTCAGCCTCTTCTTATAGGGTTTGTGTTCCAGGCCCCTCACCAGCTTTGTTGCCCTTCTCTGGACACGTTCCAGCACCTCAACATCTTTCTTGAATTCAGGAGCCCAGAACTGGACACAGTACTCAAGGTGTGGCCTGACCAGTGCTGAGTACAGGGGAAGAATAACCTCCCTGCTCCTACTGGCCACACTGTTCCTGATACAGGCCAGGATGCCATTGGCTCTCTTGGCCACCTGGGCACACTGCTGGCTCATCTTCAGCCTACTATCCACCAGTACCCCCAGGTCCCTCTCCTCCTGGCTGCTCTCCAGCCACTCTGTCCCCAGCCTGTAGCACTGCTTGGTGTTGTTGTGGCCAAAGTGCAGAACCCTGCAACAAAACCAAAAGCCAGCAAAGGTTACATACTAGTTGTTTGCTGAGATTAGAGGAGAGATTTCAGAGCAGATTGAAAGAAAAATGAATAGGGCAATGTCCCAGGACAGAGTGGGCTTCTTATGCCTCTCAGCAAGCTGATGAATGATATAGACTTCATCATCATTTTCTTTTCACAACTAATGATCTAATTTTGATAACTAAAATATTCCAATTAGCCTCCAACCAACACATATATTTGCAAAACTAGACACACCACCAACCAGCATCTTCCATTCACCTTGGAAAGAAGAATTATACTTATATTTTTTACCTGGCTTTGACAACCACAGTAGTATCACAGTATCACCAAGGTTGGAAGAGACCTCGCAGATCATCAAGTCCAACCTGTTACCACAGAGCTCAAGGCTAGACCACGGCACCAAGTGCCACGTCCAATCCTGCCTTCAACAGCTCCAGGGACGGCGACTCCACCACCTCCCTGGGCAGCCCATTCCAGTGTCCAATGACTCTCTCAGTGAAGAATTTTCTCCTCACCTCGAGCCTAAACTTCCCTCGGTGCAGCCATATGTTTCTGTGCTGTTATCAGAGGGAACTCAAGCCACTTCCATCTTTTATTGTTTCATCCTCATAGAAGAGAAAAATGACAGCCTATGCTGCAGCCAGATATTTTGCATTGTTTTTCTGTTTGGAATATAGTAGATGTGGGTAGCCAAATTTAGGTCACAGGTATACAGATTATAAAATTATGATTATAGATTCATAAAAAAGGATTTGAATTCAGACTTGGAATCTGTCTTTACCCAAAACCCTTTTTCCTTTCTCCTTCATAAAACTGTCATACAATAATTTAGGCTGGAAGGGACCTCTGCAGGTCATTTATAGTGCTCTCTTAAAGGTAGGACCAGCTTTCATCGGGCTGCCTCATCTGATCAAGTTCTGAATTTCTCCAAGGAACCTCTTCATCAGAAGAACAAAGTGCCTCTATATTGGCACTCTGGGGATAGGACGATTTAGCAGTAAAATACAGGGAAAATAAAAATAAATTACTGATCATTTTGGTTACATTAATGACCACTTCATATCTAAATGTCTGAATTTGTTTTATATGGTTAAATATGGAAAGTTTAGCACAGTGATTGTCACAGAGGATAAATCAGTTATCTCATACGTAGTTGATTGGAGAAGAGAAAATGTGTGAAAGTAAATTTCAGAGATCCCCTGAGTAAAAAGATGGTATGTCAAAGTCAAGCAGCTAATCAGACTGCATGCCCTAAGGTATACCAATAAATCAAGCTGTCATGAGTGCTCCTAATGAAGGACCATTTGTGTAAGTTTTACCTTTACTGTTTTCAGCTAGTGTTCAGCAAGTGAATAATAGCCATGTTGCTCCCAATAGAAAATGCAGAAGGGTCAGAAATATGGAATACGTTGTAGAACATATTTAGGTACATTTAGAAATGATAAATACAGAAGTGATGATTGCAATCATCTACTGTAGCTCCTCTGTAACAAGAGATATAGGATGTTTCTAAATTAGCAGCTGTCTAAAATAGACATCTCTTCCAGGACTTTCTGAGTCAGTCTTACTCTAGTTCTTCCACTGGCTGCTTTTTATCCCTCTGGAGCTGAAACTTATTTTCAATGAAAATATTACCTTTACATTTCAATCACTAAAATCTCTTTGTGTTTGTGGTGCTTTGGATGTTCCCTGCCCCCCCACACTTTAGAAATCACCCAGACTAGACTCAGCCGGCTCTGGAAATTTGAATGAAGCTTATATTTACAGCTGGCACAATTTACAAGCAGATATTTACAGTATATACAGTTATATATACAGAAATATGCAAGGTAAAAAGGTAATACAGATACAACTCCCCTCCCAGAAACCAGAGTCCCCAGGAGGGGCTCTCAACCACTCCCTCACCTTCCCCCTACCCCTCTCAACCTTACCCCAATCCCAAGGAAGAATGGAGGTTCGGCCAAGAGGATTAAGAAGCAAAGGTGAATCAGCCAAAGCAAATGGAGGGTGAGGTTAGAAAGCAAGATGGAGTTCAGCCAGCAGTCCCAGCTCCCCAGTGGGCAAAAGAGCCGAGAGCAAAGCCCAGAGCGAAGTGCCCAAGCGAAGTGACTTTATCTAATGTTTTGCTTTTCCTTTCTACACATCTCAGCAAGACTGTGAGTGAAGTAGACCTCACCATTGTTTTCATTTCTCAGCCTATTATATAGTCCTTCTCACCAAAACATTCTAGCTAGGCTCAAACTAGCACAGTGTTTCACTGTGTAGATCACATATTTATTCTCTATATATCAGATTACTGAGGAACTGGCCAGAATAAATTCCGATTTTCTACTCATCCCTCGAGATTATCTCCCATACATCAATATCCTTTTGACATGTAAGCCCCAGATATAACAGGCTGGACCAGAAGATCAGGAATCTTCACACTGTCAATATGGAAAGAACAACCTTGATTTTTGATTAAGAGGTCCAACAAAATAGAAGCTAGAATAATTCAAAATAGTTATTCCTTTAAATGAGAAGTGACAGGGTCAAGGACAGACATGCTGCTAGCAGGGGCTATTTTGCATGCTAATGTAAGTCACAAAAGGGTAATGTAAGCCACAAAGGAGTGACAAAGAACATCAACCCAGGAATCACTACACCTAAAGCTCACAAGTGCATTAGACAAAAAAGCTCAAAGAACCCTGTTAAGTCTCAGGTGACAAGTCCTACAGCTAGACAGAGAAAATAAACTGCTGTTGAAAAGTTACAATAATTTTTTTCTCATTATTTTTTTCTTGGGTTTTATTTTTAATCCAAAAGAGCTCTGTGTAAGCACTTGACCTCCATAGGAAGAGCAGTGTTCTCATCACAAGATATCTGTCAACTTCATGTGAGGTGGCAAAAGTTATGTTATCAGTACAGTTCCTTGGTAATTTCCATAGCTTTCCAACAAACTTAAGGAAAGCAGTTGTGATGACAAGCATAGAGTAAGCAAATTGTTCTCTAACAGGAATAGGTGGATTTTTCCTGATATTCTTCTCACAGAAATAGAAGACTTTGGGACGTTTTTAATATTATTGTAATGAAAATCTACATAAGAACTGCGGGTTTTTAACTGATGTAGATCCAATAGACAGGAGGCAAGTCCCACCTAAACATAGAGAAAAAATTCTTTACTATGAAGGTAGCATTGGAACTGATTTTCCAGACAGGATGTGGAGTTGTCTCTTCTGGACGTATTAAAAAACCTACTTGTTTGTAATCCTGTGCAACCTGATCTAAGAAACTTCTCTAACAGGGGAGTTAGATTACATGATCACTCCAGAGGTCCCTTCCAACTCCTACCATTCTGTGATTCTGTTGGTTAGATAAACAGAAAAGCATCTGATTGCATTTCAAATACACATGTATACTTATACATGTTTTTGTGGCATTTAGTTGATTAGCAACAGTTTCAACGGGGATATTTTTCACACTAATCTGAATTCTAGACCTATGTGCATCCAACATAATGAAGAAAAGAAAGGCAATGAACTGCCAGTTTTAAAGGCCATCTCAGGAATTATAGCGAAGCTAAAAATGTGAGTGATATTGCACCATTGCATGAATATCCTTTACAAATAAGCTGAAAAATCTGAGTTCAGATTCTGAGGGAATGCAGGGAAGAAAATAAAATGATACATGTAGAACGGTTACTACAGAGAAGTGCATTATCAGCTGCTTTGGTTCTTCAAAGGCAGAATTTGTGAGATATGTAGCTTGGGATTAGGGGGGGAAAGAATAAACTTGTATAAACCTTGGAAACACTAAGTTGTGCAAAGTCATGCAAATGGAATATGGGTTTGCATTCTTTATGACTAGCAGAGCTTTCTTTCTCATGATGGTTATGACAATAGTGCATATCACTTTAGGATGAAAGGAAAAATATTGCAGAATACATTGTGAGACTGCCTAGTATTACTTTGACACTCTCAATACTGCTATGTTTATATAATACTTCAGGAAAGGTGCAGTATGAACTGACATTGCTTTAAAGAAGGAACTGGTGAAAAGAATATAAGAATAGTTCTTTTGTTGTTAATTTGGATTGTAAAAACATTTTTGCATCTTGCGGCATTCCATGATGCTTCTGAATATGGATGGAAAGAGTGATATGAGAGGTGGGAAAGAATCATAATGTGATGAGGAAATGATGCACTTTTTTCTGTCTGTCAGGGTATGTGGAAGCAGAGTGTCTACTTCTCTAAGAGTAACTGATCAAAGACCTTTTCCAATGCAAAAATGAATAATAATAAAAAGAGTAAATAATAAACAAAACATACAGTGACAAGAACTAACCCTAGTCAGTCACACTAATTGATGAGAGCAAGTAAGACTGTTACAAGTTAAGGATTTACTGTTATACCATAGAGATGAAATCCTTCAGAGGTAGTGGAAAGTCTCAAGAGGAAGGCACTGGATATTATCATATGTTATTCCATGCCTATTCCTGTATTATCCCTATATAAAGAGCAGACCTTATGGTTAGCTGTGTCTTGGCTTTTGTCTTTGGGCTCTTATGCCTTTGCTTGCTGTGTGGGAGAGGGGCTTTGCTGGCAGGGATTTTGTTTCTGCTGTGTAGCAAGGCCATGGCTTGCTGTCTATATCCTTTTTCCAGTTAATACCTTTTGTAACTGGTTTACACAATATTTAGAAGTATTTACAACTGTATAAAAATTAGAAATAATACAGAAATCGAAACTTGCTCCTGGACAAAGAAACTGCCCCTTTCTCCCTCTTTATCTCAGACAGGCAAACAATAACAAAAGCAAGCAAAGCTTAAAAGCAATCAAAATATAACAAGACCAAATTCTAGATCCTGCACCTGGAATGGAGTAACATCAGGCACAAGTATAAGCTGAGAGAAGGGTGTCTGTAAAGCAGCCCTGCAGAACTGGATCTGGGGATGCTGGTTGACAATAGGTTTAATATGAGTTAGCAGTGTGCCCTGGCCCACAGGAGGGCAAACCACATACTGGGGTGCATCAAAACCAGTAAACCAGATGGTCAGAGGAGGTGATCATGCTGCTGTGTTGGTGCAGCCTCACTTTGAATACCTTGGGTGGTCCTGAGCCCCACAATTTAAGAAGAATGTGAAGGCACTTGAATGAATCTGAAGGAGGGCAACAAAGACGGTGAAAGGACTGAAAGGAATGTCTTGTGAGGAGTAGCTAAGGACTTTGGCTTTGTGTGTTCTGGAGAGAAGGAGGTTGAGGGGCCACTTCATTGCTCTTTTCAGCTTCCTGAAGAGGGATAGTAGAGACACAGGTAGAAATTTCTTCCCCCTGGTATTCAGTGATAGGACATCTGGGAACGACTAAAAATTGTTCCAGGCAGGGTTCAGACTGGACATTAGGACGCATTTCTTTACCAAGAGAGTGGTCAAACACTGGAACCAGATGGAGATGCTTAATGCTCTAAGCCTGTCAGTGTTTAAGAGATATTTGTACAATGATCCTAACAACATGCTTAAACTTGGTCAGCCTTACAATGGTGAGACAGTTACATTAGTTGATTGCTGTATGTCTCCTCTTACTGAACAGTTTTATTATTCTATTCTGCCCTATCCTATACTATCCTACTCAGGAAAAGACTGATGAGGCACTTGGTGCCATGGTCTGGTTGACTGGATAGGGCTGGCGATGGGTTGGACTGGATGGTCTTGGAGGTCTCTTCCAGCCTGGTTGATTCTATTCCGTTCTGTTCTGTTCTATTCTATTCTATTCTATTCTATTCTATTCTATTCTATTCCATTCCAATGAGTGGGGCTTCATTCCTGTAGTCCCTTTGCTTGAGATTCAGGAACTCAAGACACTTGAGTTCCTGAGCAATTGCCAGTATAAAATCAAGGCAAAATATTTATTGAGAACCTCAGCTTTCTGTATGCCAAATACCTTGAGATTCCTGTCACATTCATCATGTTTATACAGCCCTCAGTTTGTTGTGTTTGCCCACTTCATTATTACAGGAAAGGTTGTAGTGCAAAATGATATTCTTCCATGTCTCCATGTTCTAGAATATGCATGAATTTGAGAACACTTGCATAAGTGGTAATCTGCTTACTCTGCTTACATTTTGGTTATGAATGCTATAGAGCTTTAGAACATCAGTCAAAGTTCTCGTGGGTAGAAGTCACTGGAAATCTAGACAACATCTTAGAAGCTGTCCTAAGTACTGTTTAGCACTATTTTGTTTAAGGATGTGTATACAGAAGATAGAAAAATCACCTAGAAAGAAGCTCAGTGTGAGTATTCTGGAAGTGGCAGACCTGACCAAACACAGCTACAAACAGGAACCATGTTTTTGCCAGTTTTAATTCCACCAGACAACTCCAGCATCAGCACTCCATTGCAAAATGCTTCCAGAATTTATCTTTAAATGAAATATATTGCAGAGCAAACTACTTATTGAGTCTGAGATTGCCACAGTTCTTTCACATATTCAAACCTCGTTTTGTCTTAATGCAAACTCTTGAGAAGAGAATGATATGGTAAACAAGAATTTCCATGAAAAGGAAAGGAAAAACAGAATTTATGTAAACCAAGAGTGCTGTACTTTCACCAAGTAAGCTATACAAAGAACCTACATAAAAGTAAACTGAAGTTTTATAAATCAAACCTTAAGTATCTAAATGCAGTTTTATTTCAAGTAGCAACTTAAAAAGTTGAAGCAGAAACATCTTTTTTTTTGGTAGCCATTATAATTCAAGCACTGAAAGCTGTAAACCTTTTATTATAACCCATTTTCAAAATGCCTATGCTTAATGTGAGAAATGTATTTCTACTTCTTGTAATTTGTGCTATCAGCGAGGTAAAAACAGTGAATGCGCCATTATTCCCTGTAGGTGCTTTACTTCTGGGCTATGTCGATAAAGCACAGGAAGAACACCATCTTTGTAATTACTCCAAATTTAATTTCAAGCAGCACATAATGTAAATCTTTCCCACATGAGTGTTGATTCACAAAGTGATGTGCACCTCAGGTAACTTTTACAAAGTCAGCAAGCGAGACTCTTCTGATGCCAAACAACCCATGGTTACAAATTCCGGTTTGCATATCCCACAGATGTGGCCAGCAGATCGAGAGAGGTGATTCTGTCACTCTGCTCTGCTGAGACTTCACCTGGAGTACTGTACCCAGCTATGGGGTCCCCAACACTAGGAGGACATGGACCTGATGGAGCAGGTCCACAGGAGGGCCAAAAAAATGATCAGAGGGCTGAAGCACCTCTTCTATGAGGATAGGATGAGAGTCTTCGGGCTGTTCAGTCTGGAGAAGAGAAGGTTCTGGAGAGACCTTACATTCAAGGTAATGCATTTCAATATCTGAAGGAGACCTACAGGAAGGCTGGGGAAGGACTGCTTGTAGAGATAGGATGAGGACCAATGGTTTGAAAGTGAAGCAGGGTAGATTTAGGTTGCACATAAGAAGGAAATTCTTTACGTAGAGATAGGATGAGGACCAATGGTTTGAAACTGGAGCAGGGTAGATTTAGGTTGCACATAAGAAGGAAATTCTTTACAATGAGAGTGATGAAATACTGGAACAGGTTGCCCAGAGATGTGGTTAAGGCCCCGTTCCTGGAGACAGTCAAGGTCAAACTTGATGGTGTCCTGAGCAATGTGATCTAGTTGAAGATGTTTCTGCTTACTGCAGGGGTGATGGACAAGATGAACTTTAAGGGTCCCTTCCAACCCGATGCATTCTGTGATTCTGTGAGATGTAAACTGTTCTTTAATGATTTAGTTTGGGAATCAGGTCTCAGGATGTTGCCTATTGAAAACCATTGTCATTTATTTCTGCCACCTCCTTCAGAGAGAGATGATAATTATTACCACTGAAGAGAGGGGAGTGTCTTTAATATACATACTACCTATTTATTTTTACATAAGTATTCCCATGACTTTGTGTCAGCAAATGAGCTAAATGAAAATCAAATCAAATTAAGAGAATGTGGATGTAGAGATATGTACATAGAATATATTGGAAAAGCTTTTTCAAAACAACTGTGTTACTGATGGGAAGCAGTTCTTGTGCTAAATCTGTTTCCTCTTTCTGCAGCACATTTTGTATTTATTTATTATTTCTTCAGTTCAGGATCAAAGTTGCATAATACTATTTTAATCTCACTGGTTTATGAGAATGTGATTTCCAGCTACTTTGTGACAGTGTTATAGTACTGGGCTATGTGTGCAGATATTGTGGTACTCACTGTGAACAATACATTAAACTCTCATCTGAGTTTGTAGCTCAGAAGCTGTTAATTCCCTGAAAGGTGACCCAATTTGTCAAACAAAATGGCCACCTGATTGAACCAACTCCAGCATAAATAATTCATCTCAGCATTAAGGCAGATCTGAGCAAAACAAAATCCTGTAGAATCGGAAACATTTGCAAACTAAATATTCATTTACTTTCTTAACAATGCAGAGGTTCTGGATCAATAAAGTATGCTGTAGAAGCTATGGAATAAAGACAGGGTAAGAAACAGCATAGAATCCTGAAAGTGGGAGATATGAGATAGAGAAATTGAAGGCAATTAGCAGGTGGAGAATAACAGAGATCTAGAAAGATGTTACTATCCTTTTCGGTAAAATAGATGCCTCCAGTAAGTAAGGAAACCCTCAAATGGATCAGTAGTCTAATTGATAGTATGACACAGATCAGAAACCAGATGCAAGACTGAGATATGACTGATAGAAATGCCAAGAAAAAGATTGGTCAATGTGATGAATAGGAAGTGATCAGTTCCAGCTCTGCTAAGAAACTTGAGAAAAGCAGCTCCTCCTGAGCTCATGTATAGCTCCCAAAATTACTTGATATTTTTCATGAATCTCTCATGTCTTAGTTTTCCATTTATAAAAAGGAGATAGTAATAACTACTCACTTCACAGGGACATTGTAAAAATAAATGTATTAATGTTCATGAAGCACTTGAATGCTGTAATGATGAGCACCATAAAAAGTTCTGAGGAAATTAATTTTATCTTCAGAGCAGGTTTTGAATAGTCTGAATTAATGAAGGTGGAAGGCTGTGCACTGAACAATAGGAGATAGAACACCGTTCGGTAAGTGAGCAGTAATTTTTTCTGTGACCTAGTCTAAGAGATCCAGTGTTGAAAAAGAAAGTGATTGTATGACAAATCTGTATTGTAGGACTCTGCATGCAAGGTGAAATTCAGATTCAACCTGTAGTTAGGATGTTTGATCTTTCAACTCTGATAATATTCAGTGTAATACTCAATGTGCAGGTAGACAGCCAGAATATAGGGTTCTGACTTAAGGCATTGCATTTTAATTAGTGTGGTGTGTGGAAGGGGTGGGCTCAAGATTTACATATTTATAGAATCCAGAGGGCACTTTTACATATTTCCATGCTTGATGAGATATAGGGCTGCAACCTAATTAAAGGGTTTGGGGTTTTGATTGTTTAGCTGTGTATGCATTTCTATATGGAAACATATTACAGTATGTTTTATGGAGCAAATTCACTCCTTCTAATATATATACACCATGTAGTATAAAACCAATTTCTGACATAAGACTTTCAAAAAGCCAGTAGAGAACAAATGCTGAACTTCTGAGGCCTGATGTGAAGATACAACACATCTGTCCAGTCTCACTGACAATCAGTTTGAGCACATGAGATTGTCATCACATGCTGGTCACCAGATGCTTTTGATGTTATCACTGTCACTAGTGAGAAATTATTTTTGGAGCTTCCTTTGATTTTATCCTCAAAATAATTCTAAGACATGTTTGTGGCAGGTATATATCACAAACAAAATGCATAATTGCTACACTTGAAAATGCAGCTTGTGTGTTGGCAACACTTCCCATCTTTGTAGTATCAGATAGTTACATTAACTTTATCAGTGTGCTCTGAACATTAGTGAAAACACCAAGTTGAACAAAGGACACACTGGCCTTGGAACAAGATTTCAAACATATACCACTGAAGTACTAAATTTATTAATAGGTGTCACAGCCATTGTAGAAGCCTCAGCTTTCATCAGTATTTAAGTGTGGATATACTTTTACCATTATTTTCTTTTATCCTTAAACTCGATGTATAAATTATGCTCCCGATACGTCATACTTCATACAAAGTCAGCTGTAAAAATTGTCCTTGTGGAAAACCAGAGAAAAGTGACCATTGAATTTGAGGTCATATATAGATTAACTTTAATTATTTTTATTTTTTTTCCTGCTAATTTTTATTAAGCTATCTAAAAGGCTTATCTTTGTTTCTTTTAATTTCCTTTGTCAGTCTAACTCAGCTTGACTTTTGCTAATTCTCACATTATCCATATTTTTCACAGCCTTCAGGATGCTGTTTTCATTGATGATTAATTTCCTTCATTCATTGTAGGCTTTTCTTAAACTTAATCTCTCCTCCGCAGTGCTCTTAACTCAGCTAGAACTCAATTCTTTCTTAGAAGTTTTCATCCCCCAAAACTCAAAAGTAGTATCAAAACTGACTCCATTACTTTTGCATTCAGTGCTACTCATGAGTAGGTCATCTTAAATGCCTTGTTCACTTCCCTCTTCTTCCCTCCCATCCTTGTGCTTCTCCCTTCCCTGTGGTATCTCAAGTACCTGTGCACCTGCATTTATAAATAGAAAAACAACCTATCAGACAGCTTTACTTTTCAACCAGATCAGGAGCCCAATCTGCTTCACATCTGTGTCAGGGTAATCGAGGGAGCACAGTGAGAGCAGAAATGCCAGGGCAGACCTGCAAATATCATGCAAGAAATGTCAAGTAAAAATACATCTTCAATTTAAAAAATGATAGAGTACCTCTCACGACAATTTTAAACACTTAGAATGCTGCAAATTGAGATATGACATGATAATCACCTAAAGTCAACCTGAGTTAGAACTTTAGACACTTTTGTGTCTTGACACAGAATTCTACTTCAGCCTTTAAAATTTATCCTATTTCCTAATGCTACTCTTAATTATTGTCATCTCTATTTAAATGCCAAGACTAATGATTCATTAGTATGATGGATTAGATTGTAAAGGATAGGTAAGTAGGTTATAGGCAGGGTAAACACCAGACCTCCAGTAACACAGAGAAATGCACAATGCTAAAATGAGATGTACTCTGCATCTTTAAATGATTGCTGTAATTATACTTCAAACCATGTCTCCTTACAAGACTGATTTCTATTAATGCTTCCACAGAACACAAAATCAAACATGTTTTGTTCAGAGTTAAAGACTGAGCAGACCTTAAGGCTGAGAATATTTTTTTGGTGTAAAAGCTTATGCAGCAATAAATGAACTTGATAAGGTCAATAAATGTTATTTATATTTAAATAATTTGAAATAATCATATTTATGGGATGTATGACTCATATAAAGATCAGCCAGATTTAAGTTATGACTATGTGCAGTTCAAGTGCATGGTCTAGTTGACTGGATAGGGCTGGGTGCTAGGTTGGACTGGATGATCTTGGAGGTCTCTTCCAACCTGATTGATTGATTCTATTGATTCTATTCTAAGTGGAATGCCAAGTGGAATTGCTCAGTGAAGTACATCCAGAATTGATACCTTTTCTGAAGATAGTAACAATGAGTATCAAATTTGCACTACAGTGATACATAATCCCTAATTAGGGATCTGACCTCAACTTTCCATGCTGTCTTTTTGCTTATTCTATCAAGCAAAAGAATAAACACTTTTAGTGCTTCCTGACTTTTGGCTCTCACCTTCATCTAAATGCTTCTCAGTCTGAGCCAATTTCACCACATAAAAGTCAAATGAATGAAGTGATACTGTAATCAGTTCTGCTATTTTTAAGGTGCAAAGTTTAGTATTCTAGGCTATTTATTCACTTTAAAAAAGAAAGGATCAAGAAATGAATGGCAGAAGGTTTAATTAAACCTATTATGTGTCGATCATGATGACACTGTGGTAACAAATCCATATAGAGTGTCTCAGCTCTTGCTTTAGAAATCCTCATGTTTAACAACAGAGTTTAAGCAGGTGATTAATTCTGGGCATGTACATCATCCCATCAACTTCAAAAAGACTATGCAAATATTTTAAGATTAAATACCTTTTGAGACTAGGGGCAAAGTTTTTATCAACCAGCACCATTGAACTTAGTTGTATAAGCTGAATGTCTCTATAAACAATGAAGTATCACTAAAGGTAAAATACAAATAACTTGGTTTTCCAAAGCTGAAATTAAACCAAACAATGACCCAAAGTTTCACCTTTTCACCATTTTCATATGAAAAAATAACACATGTTTCCATTTAAATTCCTTTCTGATGAGCTTAACAAAAGAGAAGGCTACATTTGCAGAACTGAAAAGCAGATGTCTGCAAGTGGCTTCCACATTTGTGTGGAAAACCTTAGCTCGGGGGAGTTTGATCTGAGTCCTACATCCACTGAAGACCTTAGTCTTGAAATCTCACTTTTAAAAAAAGATCATACAATCTGTTCTTCTGAAAATGTCCCACCTTGCATGAACACATAATGGAAAAGATAGGAATCAGAGTCTCCACATCTGAACTACAAGTCACACAGTATCACAGTCTCACAGTATTACCAAGGTTGGAAGAGACCTCATAGATCATCAAGTCCAAGCCGTTACCACAGAGCTCAAGGCTAGACCATGGCACCAAGTGCCACGTCCAATCCTGCCTTGAACAGCTCCAGGGACGGCGACTCCACCACCTCCCTAGTCAAATCCCTTCCTTCAGTAAGATAAAACAGCTTCCTCCGTCCTCATTTATCTGAAACTCGTTGGGGAAAATAATGCAACCTCCTACTCATCTCGGGTTCACTAAATTAGATCTGTCAATTAATAAACTATTTATGAATAAAATGCAATCAGTCCTATATACAAGGAACTTTCCCTGGCACACACACCTGTTTTGCAGGTGCCTCTTAAGCATGCATTTCCTCAAAACAGAAGCTTGGAATTATGTAGAAAAAAAAAATCAGGAGTTTTTTTACTGTAAATCTCTATTGTAGATGTAGCTGTTTTTAAGCAGCTTCATAACATAATTCACATTATTGTGATGGTTTGAATAAAGCAATGTTCAACATACGCTGCATTACAAGATCAGGGACACTAAAAAATGTTAAGTACAGCTCATTGTTTTAATCATAGAATCTTAGAATGGTTTAAGTTGGAAGGGACCTCAAGGATCATCCAGCTCCAACCCCCTGCCATAGGCAGGGACACCTCCCACTAGAGCAGGTTGCCCAAGGCCTCATCCAGCCTGGCCTTAAACGCCGCCAGGGAGGAAGCATCCACAACCTCCCTGGGCAACCTGTTCCAGTGCCTCACCACCCTCACTCTAAAGAACTTCCTCCTAACATCCAGTCTAAATCTCCCCTCTTCCAGCTTAAACCCATTCCCCCTCGTCCTGACATTACTAGACCTATTCTTCCTTTCTAATTCTGATTTCTGTCTTCAGCTTGTTCTCCTCTTATTTTCACAGAATCACTGAACTTTAGAGGTTGGAGGGGACCTCCAGATATCACTGAGTCCAACCCTCGTGCCAAGGCAGGATCCTTCAGGGTAGTTCACACAGAAATGCATCCAGGTGGGTTTCAAATGTGTCCAGAGAGGGAGACTCCACAACCTTTCTGGGCAGCCTGTTCCAGTACTACATCACTCTCACCGTAAAGAAATTTCTCCTCATGTTGAGGTGAAATCTTCCGTGCTCCAGTTTGTAGAAGCTGCTCCTTGTCTTATTACTGTGGTCCAGAGAAAAGAGATTGGCCCCATCCACCTGACACCCACCCCTCAGACATTTATAGACATGGTGAGATCTTCTTTCAGTCTTCTCCAGACTAAACAGCCCCAGGTCTCTCAGTCTCTCTGAGCAGGGGAGATGTTCAAGTCCCCAAATCATCCTCGTGGCTCTGATTTTATACTATTTAATACCATTTACCTTTGTATGATTTAGAAAAAAAAAGGTATTATAATGTTACCAAACACTTTGTTACATTGTATGATTTGGACTTAACATGAAAAAAATCAAAGTTTTTCTGATATCTAGAGTGCCACAGTGAAATGAGTTCTTTACAAATGAATGCTAGGATATCATGGAGTAAACCTAACAAGATGTCTGGGGAGTATGCTACCAAGAATGAAAATATTGATCATTGAGCTAATTTCTTAAGAAGAACCAACAGGCTGTCAGAAGTGTGCTGTGATGGAATACAAAAGGTGCAGGATGTTTTCCCAGAAAAAAATATTAACTTATATGTTTGCATCATGACTAAATTCTTATTCTGTACATCACTGGACAGTCATGGTAGCTCATTGATTGGAAATGGACATTTAAATTGTAGCTAATCAATATCCTTCTCTCTGGATTAAATCAGAAAATTTATTTATTTTTAAAAAATTAAAAGAGGAAAAGTACACAAAGAAGCCAGTGACAAACAGATTAATAAAACTGCAGTGAGATTTTCCATACATGAGAGGTGAGGCATTATTCTCCCTTACCACTTCTCTATTTTCTTTAGCCCAGGCTGTAAATATCGCAGAGATGGTAGGCTTGTGAAAGGTTGAACAAGCCAGAGAAAAGCAATTATTGTTTGTGACCTAATGTAATACAGAGACTGTACTTGTGGCAAAGGTAAGCACAAAATAGATCTATTGTTGTAGACAAAGTTGTAGTGCACTGTTCCAAAGAGAGGCTGTGGAAACATGCAGCTCTTGCGTGGTTAAGCAGGTAGATTTAGTCAATTTGGAATCAAACTGAAGTTTTGTTGTTGGTTTTTTTTCAATGTACTGATTGTGCTAGTTTGAGCCTAGCTGGGATGTTTTGTTGAGAAGAATTAGATCATAGACTGAGAAACGAAAACAGTGGTGTCTACTTCCCTCACAGTCTTGCTGAGATGTGTAGAAAGGAAAAGCAAAACATTAGATAAGGTCACTTTTGCTCTGCACTTTGCTTTGGGCTGTGCTCTCAGCTCTTTGCCTGCTGGGGAGCTGAGGCTGCTGGCTGAACTCCATCTTGCTTTCTAACCTCGCCCTCCATTTGCTTTGCCTGATTTCACCTTTGCTTCTTAATCCTCTTGGCCGAACCTCCACTCTTCCTTGGGACTGGGGTTAAGGTTGAGAGGGGTATGAGAGGGGTAAGGGGAAGGTGAGGGGGGGTTGAGAGCCCCTCCCGGGGACTCAGGTTTCTGGGAGGGGAGTTGTGTCTGTATTACCTTTTTACCTTGTCTATTTCTGTCTATAACTGTATAGACTGTAAATATCTGCTTGTAAATTGTGCTAGCTGTAAATATAAGCTTCATTCAAATTTCCAGAGCCTGCTGAGTCTAGTCTGGGTGATTTCTAAAGTGTGTGGGGGCGGGGGACACCCAAACCATCACACTGATGCAAAAGATAGCTAACACTGAGAAAATAATATTAAAGTTTAATTTTTACATCTTTAGGCTACTCAGTTTTCTAACAACAGACATTAGAAAAGATAAGAGACCAAACTAAAGCCATCTAATGACGTATGTGTGCTTACCCCAGAAGTTACCTCATAAAACTCCAACACTTTGTTAAAAGTTGCATATCCTTAAAACACTTTCGATGTTACACAGTTCTTTAAAATTACTAGATCTTCAACAAAGTTTGGTTCATGCTCACATCAGCTATAAGTTTCCTATGGTTGTTTTATTTAGTTGATGCTCTTGATTTCATATATACACATTTTTTTTAATGCAGTAAAAACTTAAGCTACAATAACAGTAATTTTCTTTTATATTTACATTCACTGCAGAATGTGAATTCACCTTCAAAGGTGTTTGGGGTTTGAATAACCTCCATCAAGCTAGCCACACCTAGAACTACAGAACTACAGAATTAATTAATGCTACCAAGGGCTAAAGGAATTCCTCTAATTATTCCTCTAATGCTCTTACATTTTAGTGAGCTGATTGGATTCTTGTTAAGAGAACAATATGCTTGACATATGAGCTATTGCATGTGATTTTAAAATACAAATGACATTTGAAGCTTAGCAAACTGATAGCTTTTTAGCTTTTTAACAACCTGCTATAAGCAAACTTCTGAAATGTGACTTTAAACATACAATTTTTGTGATCAAGAATTCTCATTTGCTTAACATTTTGTCAGTGTTGTCTTTGGAGTTTCTCCCCCTGTTTTTCTGCATAAAATTCTATTGAAGGTAATTTGAATTCCTTATAATTATTTGCTTTCATTGAAAATTATTTCTCCTTAATTTCCATTACAGCATGGGCCTCTTAATCTTTAATTATTTTTCCTTGCTTTCTTAAAATAACATAAACTGGTATGACTCAAAGCATGAGACATCAGAGGAAATGCATAGAGAAGAGTAATTTTTCTGGTTTTAAACCTTCACAAATATTTGCTATGATAGTTTAAATGCTGAGTGGGCATTGAACTGCACATAATTGTTCTTTCCACTTTGCCCCAAAAAATTTGACAGTGATACAGAAGGCTGTTTCAAATTTTATATCTCTAACTATGCATAAAATAATGTTTATTTGTTATACCTTTCTTTTTCAAACCCAAAGACAATGCATAAGTATTTCAAAATCCTATTTTAACTTTTCACACATATGAAAATCGTACAGGATATAGACATTTACATTTGCAATGCATCACCAAGGTTGAACTACATGATAATAACCATAGCAACTTGGCTTTGGGACATGCAATTATGATCCAGTGCAATAAAGTTCCTTCAAGTTTTGTGATATTTTGCACATTTCAGCACATGCTTTTCTTCCTGAAAGACAGTGTCAAAGGCCTTGCTTAATGATCCCTGCTGTTTCCTTTTGAGCTGTGTGCCATTTCACTCTTTAATTAGAAGAGCTGCTCTTCAAGCTGCCAAGACATAACTAATTTCCACAGCACTACAAACCATGCATTCAAGCAAGTCAATGAATTTAATCTTGGTTGAGGGTTTTGTGGGTTGGGTTTTTTTTTTATTTTCTTTGGTTTGTTTATTTGTTGTTGTTTTGTTTTTTTTTCCACCAAGAGTAGTAAGTTTCTAAGTTTCTGGAATCCAAGGCTGTCAGTGAAAAATAGGTAAGCGAATGTCATTATGTGTACTTCTGTATCTCATAATCAGACATGTCTCAGTTTATCCTTGGGACTCAAACCAGCAGAGCCCAATAAAATTGCAGGATACCAATTACTTTAATTACATTAAAGCTAGAGCCTTCCCTTACAGAAATCTTTTTCAGTTCTTTACTTTCTCTTCCTGAAAATAACTGACTTGCAATCCTGTTGTTATCAATACTATAAAATGCCCTAGTTCCATTGCACTGAAATATAATCTTTCAGTATTTCTTTACAAGTATGGCTATTTAAAAGTACTTGTATTTATTTCAGGGCAGTGTGAGTTAATCTTTTTCTTGTCCATCTCTGATACATATATATATATATATATATAAAAAACACTTCAGGTCTCAGTATTAACTACTGAATGAACAGTCTAATCTAAGGAACATTTAATTGCATGTTATCTCATTCAGGGCTGTTTTCAGGTAATTAATGAATTTAATTGCAAGAAAAAAGTCATTAACGAAGGAGATCTTATGTATTTCTTGATTGAAATATCTTAATATGGAAGATCTA
>WAAF01002178.1:134724-177959 GCA_013400475.1 Tricholaema leucomelas
CTGGATGAGGCACTCAGTGCCATGGTCTAGTGGACTGGATAGGGCTGGGTGCTAGGTTGGACTGGATGATCTTGGAGGTCTCTTCCAATCTGATTGATTCTATTCTATTCTATTCTAATGGTTTTTCAAATTTAAAGCAGTTTGTGTGAAGTGAGGTAGATACACTGCCCTCCTACTTGCAATGAAACATACCAGAGCAGTTTTCTCTGTCAATTTCATGGTTTCAGACATTCAGGTCATACATGTCGTGACATACTTAGTATTGTGCAACTTTGTGTTCCGTTTCTCCTACCAATGCAAGCTTGAAGTAAGAAAGTGGCACTCTAAGACTTTGGGGTTTGGACACTGAGTTATAAAGGCTATTTGCTGCATTGTTCTACCAAATCCACACAGCTTCAAGCATGTTATGAGTTCAGAAGGTTTGCATGAACAGGAAAAGGTGCATGGAACTACAAGTCTTGGTACAGAGAAGAAAGCCTTGAAGTCTGAAAATGGCTAAGAGGCGTGGAAGCTGTAGGTGCTAGTTCTGAGATGCAAGTCTCTGTCTTTTTAAGTTCAGTGACATTTTTGTTTCTCAGTTCTGTAATATAAAACTCTGAAAAGACCACATGAAAACCTGTTCCACCTGTTCCACCTTCCTTTGTAGTAAATATACACTTATTACACAGAATTTTGTCTTTTTTTTACAAGGCTATTCAAATGTAGATGTTGAAAATACCTTTATATACAGGTATATATGCTTACATTGAAGTAGATTAAAATAATTAGTCTGACAATTTGTAAAGACAGTGAATAAAAGCAGCAATGATTAATAGTTTCTGCTTTGCATAATTTTCAAGTTGATTAGACCTTTTGGTAGGACTGTGTGAATGAGTGAGGATTTCTTTTCTGCACAACTACCTGAAGGGAGGACGTAGCCAGGTGGGGGTTGGTCTCTTCTCCCAGGCAACCAGCAACAGGACAAGGGGACACAGTCTCAAGTTGTGCCGGGGGAGGTATAGGCTGGATGTTAGGAGGAAGTTCTTCACAGAGAGAGTGATTGGCATTGGAATGGGCTGCCCAGGGAGGTGGTGGAGTCACCGTCCCTGGGGGTGTTCAGGAAAAGACTGGATGAGGCACTTAGTGCCATGGTCTAGTTGACTGGATAGGGCTGGGTGCTAGGTTGGCCTGGATGATCTTGGAGGCCTCTTCCAACCTGGTTGATTCTATTCTATTCTATTCATTTACATAACTTCCATGTTTAGGTACACAACTCCAGTTGTGTATATTAGTAGAAGTATCCTTCCTAAGACAGATAACTGCATTATTTAAAAAACATTCAACCATATTAAATGATTTCTGATATATGCTTTCATTATTGAAGTTAAAACAACTTCAGTGCTAAGTTTTGAGCACTACAGCTGAAGCTACCACAAGGGCAATGGAATCAGCTGGCAAAGGTGATTTTAAGGAATGAAAACATGCACACAAAACTATTGTATGAATTGTTTCTTTTGATTTGGTCAACTGCTTCTTACATTGCACAAGAGAAAATACTAATGGAAGTAGACATAAATAATTAGAGCTCTCATCAAGCTAGAGTCTAGCAAACCCAAAAACTAATTCATGAATTAGTTCTGCCATTGGAATGGGCTGCCCAGGGAGGTGGTGGAGTCGCCAAACCTGGAGGTGTTCAAGCAAAGCCTGGATGAGGCA
The DNA here is from genome assembly GCA_013400475.1 of Tricholaema leucomelas. NCBI lineage: Eukaryota > Metazoa > Chordata > Aves > Piciformes > Lybiidae > Tricholaema lacrymosa > Tricholaema leucomelas. Next base: position 136,420 of record WAAF01002178.1, read on the forward strand.
CTTAGTGCCATTGTTTAGTTGATTGGATAGGGCTGGGTGCTAGGTTGGACTGGATGATCTTGGAGGTCTCTTCCAACCTGGTTGATTCTATGAGTCTATGAATGCAAAAGCAATTCATGGGTTTAGAATTTAGGTATTATTCCACACAGACCAGTAGATGTATGGATAGGGAGTATATTCATGAAGATTAAGTATTTTATCTTCTCACTAGGAGTGACTCTAGATGAAATGTGATGTCACTCATCTAGGATTGCTGGAAAGAAAAAGATGTAATGCTAGGTGGGTGCTGGTGTCACTGGCAGCACAGGTGTTCTTTGATCTGTACTATTTGCAACAGTAATTATGAAATACTGTGTTACATGTTTTGGAAAATAACCTGAACTCTTTAGGTGAAGGTCTGGCACTCATAATGGTAGTGGCCAAATGGATACTTGTGCAGTGTAGAATGAAAACAGGTTTTCCTTCTGTCTGCACTGATGACGAGGAACAAAGTTCAGTGTATGCAAGGCATGTTCCAAAAAGATGAAAAGATGTTGTTAGCTGCTTATCTGCATTTCAGATGGAGTGTGGAGTACCAGCAGAGATTATTTGGAGACTCAGAAGCAATGTAAGAATGAAAGAGATGTTCATCAGTTTGTAGCTAAATTGACTAAGTGAATTCTTAGTAAGATCATCTGGACTGCAACAGAATAATTGAAGGAAATGGTCTATTCTGAAGAGAACAAAAGCCCCTGGTTTGAAGACAAGACTGTGTTTATAAATTATTTGGCTTAATAAAAGGATGATCAAATAAAAAGCAGCATGGCTTGATATGTCATATGCAAGAAAGGACAAAACTCCAGCTATGAGGACAGGCTGAGAGAGTTGGGGCTCTTCAGCCTGGACAAGAGAAGGCTTCGAGGAGACCTTAGAGTGGCTTTCCAGTATCTGAAGGGAGCCTACAGGAAGGCTGGGGAGGGACTATTGACAAGGTCTGGTAATGTTAGGACGAGGGGGAATGGGTTTAAGCTGGAAGAGGGGAGATTCAGACTGGATGTTAGGAGGAAGTTCTTTACAGTGAGGGTGGTAAGACACTGGAATGGGTTGCCCAGGGAGGTTGTGGATGCTTCCTCCTTGGAGGCGTTTAAGGCCAGGCTGGATGAGGCCTTGAGCAACCTGCTCTAGTGGGAGGTGTCCCTGCCTATGGCAGGGGGTTGGAGCTGGATGATCCTTGAGGTCCCTTCCAACCTAAACCATTCTATGATTCTATGATTCTATGACAGACATGAAATTGAAACTCCTAAGTGTTCTGTGCCTCCTCTCCATTTTCAAAGCAGAGAAGGAATCATACTGCAGATGCAAATATTTATTTTAAATATATTTTAAAATGTTTTTAATCTATTTTTTTCCCAAAATAAAACACAGGCTGGCATGTAATTAAAAAGAAAACTTATAATTTTCTTATACATAATGTTAATAAAAAGCTCAAACAAAATAAAGCTTTGTGAAGGCTTTGGTAGTTATATCAATAATGGGCACATAGCTTATTAATCACTTAACATCTCATTAAAGGTGATGAAAAGTCCTGTACTCTTACAAATCTGACCTGGAAGACCAGTGGAAGCTTACTGTAGTCTCTTTTCTATGTAGGGAGTTTAAAACTACAGTGAAAACATGGGACTTTAGAATACATTTCCCAGTAGCCAGCACACACTCTGCTGATGTTGCCATTTCAAGATGACACATGACTCAAACATGCAGACCTCATTTCTCTTCTTCTAATATAAATATTGAAGTCAAAACCAGACTGCAAGGCAGGCAGAGAGTCATAGGGTGAGGCTGCAGATCTACAAGTTTAGTCAGTCATGGAGCCAGAAATGCTGAGCAAATTGGACTGAATGATGACCACCACAGCCTGAAACCTGAAACTGACAAATGCCAAGTCAACTTAAAGTAATTATTTCCTTTTTTTCCTAGAACAAATCAAAAAAGCAACTGTGTATGTGCATGACAGCACTCATAACACCAAGATTTCTATGACTGCAGGATAAAATTCTAAACTTTCAGGAAAAGGTTTGCTAGAATTTTGGATGCCTTTTCCATCCTAGCAACTTAACAGCTGTTATTTTAAATAATGATTGTTTATTAGCAGTTTTCAACATTTTCATATCAAATAAGACATTAAGGAATCATAATTTATAGTTTAAAACATTCATTTTGGTGGTAAACCAATTGAGTTGATATTCAGCATCCAGATGACTGGCTTCAGATTTCTCTGAGTAATTCTGCAATCGCCATATGGCTTCACAATTTTCAATTTGCCAATACTGTTTAATTTTGATTCTTTAGTAATACCATGTGTTCATCTTTTATACTGTCTGTATTTTTTCTGAGGCAGAAATTCCTTCCTCAGGGAATAATGCATAGACTAAAATCTGAAGTGCTTAGAGAAAACATATCTAAGCATAAGTATGGGATATAATCAGCCTTCTGAAGAACAGGTGATTCTCATCTATCACTGCATTTAGAGACTGGAGATTTTAAGTAGGCAGCACTGAAGTTCAACAGCTGAAAAGCATATGTGGATTAAAAGTCCTCTTTTCAATAATTTGGGTGCCATTCCCAATCTTAGTCCATCATTTGGTTCAGGAATTCAAAGCTGTACCTACATTTATAACAGCAGAAAATGCATAGGAATGTTTTGCATAATTCTATTTGAGAATTCCCAGTCTGAAGAGGTTGACCACATGAATTTCACCTGATTACAATAGGGAATTTCTCAATTTCTCTGTTAAGAGTAATGCATCACTTATTAAACAAACATTCATAGAATCACAGAATCATAGAATGGTTTAGGTTGGAAGGGACCTCAAGGATCATCCAGCTCCAACCCCCTGCCATAGGCAGGGACACCTCCCACTAGAGCAGGCTGCTCAAGGCCTCATCCAGCCTGGCCTTAAACGCCTGCAGGGAAGAAGCATCCACAACCTCCCTGGGCAACCTGTGCCAGTGTCTCACCACCCTCACTGTAAAGAACTTCCTCCTAACATCCAGTCTAAATCTCCCCTCTGCCAGTTTAAACCCATTCCCCCTCATCCTGACATCACTAGACCTTGTCAATAGCCCCTCCCCAGCCTTCCTGTAGGCTCCCTTCAGATACTGGAAAGCCACTCTAAGGTCTCCTCGAAGCCTTCTCTTGTCCAGGCTGAAGAGCCCCAACTCTCTCAGCCTGTCCTCATAGCAGAGCTGCTGCAGCCCTCTGATCATCTTCGTGGCTCTCCTCTGGACCCGCTCCAGCAGTTCCATGTCCTTCTTGTGTTGGGGGCTCCAGAACTGCACACAGTACTCCAGGTGGGGTCTGACGAGTTCAGTCACTGTCAAAAATCTAGACACCATTTCCTCAGCATGCAGCATAAAATTACATTGATTGATATTTTACAAAAAATGTCTGTGTGTCTTTTTACAAACTTAGAGAACTGCCTACTATGCTTAAGAAAGCATGAGGATTAATCACCTCTGGTTACTAGTCCCAGGTCTAATCAATTTCATCAATCTGCTATTTCTGATGAGAATCTTCCTTGAAGAATACAGCTCCGTGTCTATGGCACAGTTTGGTCATGAACTCTTGTAGCACTATGTTCTCTAAGACCTTACACTGGTTTCATGAGTAATAAAGGTGACAGTTAGATTTTTAGGTGACAGTTAGATTTTTAGGTGACAGTACACATAGATGATTGCAGAGGAAAAGAAGAAAGAAAAAGCCTGATTGTAAAATTCACTTGAACAGCTTTACACATATGAGCTACTCTACAGAAGCAAAAAAGCTTATATACTCGTTCATGGTTTTAGAATAGAATAGAATAGAATAGAATAGAATCGAATCGAATCGAATCGAATCGAATCAATCAGGTTGGAAGAGACCTCCAAGATCATCCAGGCCAACCTGGCACCCAGCCCTAGCCAGTCAACCAGACCATGGCACTAAGTGCCTCATCCAGGCTTTTTCTGAACACCCCCAGGGACGGTGACTCCACCACCTCCCTGGGCAGCCCATTCCAATGCCAATCACTCTCTCTGGCAAGAACTTCCTCCTAACATCCAGCCTATACTTCCCTCGGCACAACTTGAGGCTGTGTCCCCTTGTCCTGTTGCTGGTTGCCTGGCAGAAGAGACCAACCCCCACCTGGCTACAACCACCCTTCAGGTAGTTGTAGACAGCAACTTTTATAGGATTAGAAACAATAACAGTTTGAAAACTGCATAGCAGAAGAGTTCATTAGCTAAAGTCACCACCACTCACAGTCTATATCTACAGCATATACTCTTCAAATAGCAATACTGAAGTACATTACCTGCTGGGGCAGGCAAACCTTGTCCATCTGTCAGGTATTTAATAGCCACTCACTCACTCTTTTAAGGAAGAAAATAGGATGAAAAAGCTCTGAGGCTGAGATAATGACAGAGAGATCCCTTACAAGTTATAGTCATGGGCAAAACTTGGGAAAACTTAGATTCAAATAAAATAGTTTTGGATTGTGAGAAAGAAAGAAAGAAAGAAAGAAAGAAAGAAAGAAAGAAAGAAAGAAAGAAAGAAAGAAAGAAAGAAAACCATGTTTTCACTGTGTTTTTCCAGGCTCAAATTCCCTTCTCCACTCTGACTGGCATGATGTTTCCTGGCTGCCAAGGAACATGTGGGACTAACATCTTTGGCCTGATGGTGAGAAAGTTCTGGGTAGGGGTTCTAGTGGTGGGCCACAGTAGCTGCTGCCTAAGTTTGTTATTCTGCCTTTCACAGTTGCAAGCCTGGACATGAACCCGAACATGCTGCATTCCTGTTACCTGCCTCTGAAGATTCTCAACTAGGGATTTCTGCAGCTTTCAGCAAAGCTATTGGCCTAAGGAAAAGGGAGCACACACAGTCTCAGTCTGCACCATGCTGTGGTCCCACAGGCAGCTAGAGGCTTCCCACAGCTGTGGATAAAGGGAGTTACTCTCCTGGTAGGACATAAATCCAGCCAGACTGGTTCAACCCTTGCTTTCCTCCTCCTCCTATTGTGGGTTCAGGAGTTGAGTGGATTAGCAAACAACGGATGGTTTGGCCCTCACAAAGCCCTGAGTCAGATGTCTTGTGCCGCTCCTCAACGTGCCTGCGTGGTCACAGGAGGCACTAAGCTTTGAATTCATAGGCCAAAACAACGATGCTGGTGCCTATTGGCCAGTTTCATTTCCAAAGTACTGTATTTCATGGGGGATGATTTAGAAGCCATGCTCTTTTCACTGCAGACTCCACTGTGAGGAGCACTCCACTTGTGGCTCATTTATACTGGGAATCACCACAGCCATGTGTATGCAGCTTGCACCAGCAGATTAGCAGCAGCCCAGTTCTTCTTCCCTCTGCCTAGAATAATTTGTATTTTTACTCTAGAGATCAATGTGTTGTGAGTGCATATGTGTGCTAGTTTGAGCTTAGCTAGAATGTTTTGGTAAGAAGAACTAGATTGCAGGCTGTGGAAGGAAAACAATGGTGATGTCTACTTCACTCATAGGCTTGCTGAGAGATACAAGAAGAATCAACACATAGATAAGGCACTTGCTTCTACTTCTGCTGGGGAACTGGCTGAGCTGCCTCTCTCTCTAGCCTCTTTGTCTAACCCACTTTGCTTCCTAACCCCCTGGCCAAACCTCCATTCTTCCTTGGGACTGGGGTAAGGTTGAGAGGGGTAGGGGGAAGGTGAAGGGGTGGTTGGGAGCCCCCCATGGGGACTCAGGTTTCTGGGAGAGGTTTTGTGTTTCTGTATTACCTTTTACCTTGTATATTTCTGTCTATAACTGTATATGCTGTAAATATCTGCTTGTATATTCTGCTAAGCTGTAAATATAAGCTTCATTCAACTTCCAGAGCTGGCTGAGTCTGTTCTGGGTGATTTCCAAAGTGTGTGTGAGGGTGGTAACACCCAAACCATCACAATATGTTAAAGTTAATGCTAAGACTCTATGAGCATAGTTGGAATTTTACTGTTTTTGTGTTCCTATTTTCCAAGTTCTGATTGTTTAAATTGTTTAATTCCATGTTTATAAATACCCTTTGTGCAACTACTTCCTCTCAACTGAAAATCCAGAAGAATCTTAGGGAATTTTCCCGAATTTTTGTATATTAATAATAAGATTCATATTAATACTTAATATTCATAATTAACAATCTATTATTAATTTCTACAACAGTTCCACACCACTTACTCTCTGTCTGAAACTGATCTTGATTAAAAAAATAATAAATCTGATTCATTGGCTGTTTTTTACTGCTTAATGTGGTCTTTTCAGGAAACATCCCAGGTCTTCTCGTTATCCTAATTTCCTTGTTATATTTAATTGATATATGCTTGTGCATGCTGCAGATAAACATACACATTGATTTTTATACATACATATATATGTTTTCTTGTTGCAGAAAACCTGCTAGCTTGCCGTGGGAACGTGGTCAAGGCCCCCACAGATCAGTGTGATTAAAGGCAATGCCACATGGACTCCAGACGATTCAATGTGAATTATGCCAGAGATGTTTATTGATTATTTGGGCTCTCATTATATCGCCTCAGAGCATAAAGCACACACCTACACATTAGCACAATTAGGCAAGGACAACCCACTCCATCTGCATAAACCACGCCTTGCTTTCCTCACTAACAAGGTGTCCATTATCTATCCTTTCTGAGATAAGGTAGCCAGCAGCTGGTGGGAACCAAGGTCAGCATCCGCCTGTTATTGTCCTTCTTCACTTTGCATTCCCACATTTTCTGATTCCTCCAGGGACTCAAAACCATTAGGCTATTTCGCACCCATATTTTAACTGACAATGACCCACCCTCTTAAACAGAACAGTCCTGAGCGTGCGTTGGAGTATTACAACTCCGCACTGTATTTTTTCTTTCTCCCTTTAACAAGACCATAAAAAGAGAATAATATTTGATATACATATTAGGCATATGTATGTTTCAATTTACTAGTTTAATTTCTCAAGGGAAATATTTCTGTTCCTCACACAGGCTTTTATTGAAACAAGTGGTCTTCTTTATCTTATTTAAGTGCTATGAGACCAGTGATTTATTACATATGTCTTAAGATTACTGATGTGCATTCAAACCAAGCAAAATAGCAGCTAGTTTGTGGTCTCTTCAGAAATTTTAGATTGCCATTTCAATCTAAGCAATTAAAAGCACTAAGTATACTCATCAGGATTTTCTGTTTAAAGTGGTATTGACCAGAAAGACAAGAATGTGGAGAACAATCCAGGCATTAGTAAGAGCCCTCTCTTTCACAGAATCACAGAATTAACCAGACTGGAAAAGACTTTCAAGTCTAACCTATTACTTAACACTTTGTAATTTACTAAACTATGGCACTAAGTGCCTCATCCAGTCTCCCTTGAAGCACTTCCAGGGACTGCGACTCCACCACCTCAGCAGGCAGCCCATTCCAAAGGCAATCACTCTCTCTGTGAAGAACTTCCAAACATCCAGCCTAAACCTGCCCTGGTGTAGTTTGATACTGTGTCCTCTTGTTCTGTCACTAGTTGTCTGGGAGAAGAGATCAACCTCTGCCTGCCTACAACCTCCCTTCAGGTAGTCGTAGAGAGCAATGGGGTCTCTCTTGAGCCTCCTCTTCTTCAGGCTAAAGAACCCCAGCTCCCTCAGCCTCTCCTCATAGGGCTGTGTTTCAGCCTCCTCACAGCCTTGTTGCCTTTCTCTGGACGTGCTCAAGCACCTCAACATCTTGCTTAAATTGAGGGGCCCAGAACTGGACACAGTACTCAAGTTGTGGCCTAACCAGTACTGAGTACAGGAGAAGAATGACATCCCTGGTCCTGCTGGCCACACTTCCTGATTGGGGCCAGGATGCCATTGATCTTCTTGGCCACCTGGGCACACTGATGGCTCATGTTCATGTTTTAAATATTTGAATATTCTCAAGACTGGTATTCCAATATTCTTTGAATTCTAAGGTTCTCCTTGCAGCACATCTGCGCTAAGAAAAATTATAGAGTAGATGTGTTCTTAGTAACAATTATTTAAACCATCACAGGACCCGAAACTGTGTGTCCTGTACCTCAGGCAGTATCCGGAATGTGATTTCTGTCTCTTACATATAGATATATTTTCATTCTCTCTGTCAAGTACTGATGGAATAAAAATAAAAAAGGTGTTTAGTGCTTACTGAGCAATGCAAATACCATGAGGACAAACCACTGATGAGAATCAAGTTTTCTGTATTTTCAATAACTGTAACTGAAATAGAATAGAATCAATCAGGTTGGAAGAGACCGCCAAGATCATCCAGTCCAACCTAGCACCCAGCCCTGTCCACTCAACTAGACCATGGCACTAAGTGCCTCATCCAGGCTTTTCCTGAACACCCCCAGGGACGGTGACTCCACCACCTCCCTGGGCAGCCCATTCCAATGCCAATCACTCTCTCTGTGAAGAAATTCCTCCTAACATCCAGCCTAGACTTCCCTCGGCACAACTTGAGACTGTGTCCCCTTGTCCTGTTGCTGGTTGCCTGGGAGAAGAGACCAACCCCCACCTGGCTACAACCTCCCTTCAGGTAGTTGTAGACAGCAATGAGGTCTGCCCTGAGCCTCCTCTTCTCCAGGCTAAACAACCCCAGCTCCCTCAGCCTCTCCTCATAGGGTTTGTGTTCCAGGCCCCTCACCAGCTTTGTTGCCCTTCTCTGGACACCTTCCAGCACCTCAACATCTCTCTTGAATTGAGGAGCCCAGAACTGGACACAGTACTCAAGGTGTGGCCTGACCAGTGTTGAGTACAGGGGAAGAATAACCTCCCTCCTCCTACTGGCCACACTGTTCCTGATACAGGCCAGGATGCCATTGGCCCTCTTGGCCACCTGGGCACACTGCTGGCTCATCTTCAGCCTACTATCCACCAGTACCCCCAGGTCCCTTTCCTCTTGGCTGCTCTCCAGCCACTCTGTCCCCAGCCTGTAGCGTTGCTTGGGGTTGTTGTGGCCAAAGTGCAGAACCCTGCACTTGGCCTTGTTAAATTTCATCCCATTGGCCTCTGCCCACCCATCCAGCCTGTCCAGGTCCCTCTGCAGAGCTCTCCTGTCTTCCAACAGCTCCACACCTGCTCCTAGCTTGGTGTCATCCACAAAGTTAATGATGCTGGAGTCAATCCCCTCGTCCAGAACATCAATAAAGATATTGAACAGGAATAGTGTCATTCCCAACACTCAGCTTTCTTGCCATTATCTTTGGCATAATTCCAGGTGATAAAGATATCGTGAAAAAGACTGAATTTCTGGAATCCTAGGAACACATAGTTGGGCAGAAAGGAAAAAGAACCCTGTTCAAACATGGGCATTGAATATTAGCAACGATATTTAAAGCATCTAGTAATTTTCTGTGCTTTGCTTTAAAAGAAGTAAGGTTCTTTAAAATGTTTTCTTGAATAATGGTTTTAAAATATAATTGTCTGAAGATGAAGATAGTGTAGTAAATTCTACACTACATTGTTCACTTACATCAAATGTCATTAATGTAGTTTGAACTGTCTGCAATATTATGGTAGTATTGAAACTATGTGAGTGGCAATAAATAGTCTTCTTGATGCCATCTTCTAAGCGTGAGGTACTGGTAGGAGAAAATAGCTGTTTTCACACAGGTATTTTTCACCCATCAGACAAGGTATCTGAGGGCATATCAGACAGCCTGTGAATACGGAGGAAGGAGATATTCCTTCAGGTCTTTTCACCTCATGTGCCTTTACAAACACTTTTTTTTTTTACTGTAGGTAATTCTGGTGGATGGCTTTGCTAATCCTTCTGAAGGTGATCTAGAGAGATCTTCAGACAAACCATTTGTTTACAGCTGCTATTCTGACACACAAAACCTCTTCAAATGACAGCTGGAAAAAGGGTGATGGCAGGTGTCTTTTAAAATGAAAAAATACTCATAAAAATTTAAACCCCACAAGTATTTCCAGGACCTGGAAGACAATGTTTTCTTATTTCTCTACTTCTTGAGTTACCATTTTTCAAAGGACTTTGGAACCCATATGAGGATAAAAGAAATTTCTAAAGAAAATCTACAACATACTGTAAAGTAATAAAACTTCTAAAGGTGCTTAAAAGGAGGGATCAGTATCACACATTGAACTCTGAATACAGCCTCAAACTGGAAAAGGATGTACTTGACATCACGGATCAAATCATATCCCAAGGATCTGTGAGTCGTGGCTATTAATACATTCAGAATATATAATTAAGGTCATAGGAATTCCTGGTGAGAACATATATGTTGCTGATGTTCATATCATCAGAATTCATAAAAATAAAACAAAGTCATCTAATTTCAAACTGGTCCTGCAAAGTGAAAGAAACATTTTGGTAAAGGTGGATCTGATTTTCAATGCTACTCATTGCCAAAATAATTTTTGATTTTATTTCTTTCCTGGTTTGCTTTCAGTTTGTGCTTGAGGTGATGACTCTAAAGGATTTTTTGATTTACCTTTGTTACCATGGAAACAAACAGTTTAACCTGTTCAATATATTCAGAAATATTACAGTATCACAGTCTCACAGTATCACCAAGGTTGGAAGAGACCTCATAGATCATCAAGTCCAAGCCGTTACCACAGAGCTCAAGGCTAGACCATGGCACCAAGTGCCACGTCCAATCCTGCCTTGAACAGCTCCAGGGACGGCGACTCCACCACCTCCCTGGGCAGCCCATTCCAGTAGCCAATGACTCTCTCACTGAAGAACTTTCTCCTCACCTCAAGCCTAAATTTCCCCTGGCGTAGCTTGAGGCTGTGTCCTCTCGTGCTGGTGCTGGCTGCCTGAGAGAAGAGAGCAACCTCCTCCTGGCTACAACCATCCCTCAGATAGAGGGGTATTTATATTGTAGATGTATAAATCATCACTCCACTTTCAAAGAGAACATATTGCTTTCTTCAATCAAAAGCTAGAAATTACCTCCTTTTTCAGCTTAAATACTGAGAAAAGTATTAACTTCAGTCTTAATATAGATTTTACGAGTAGATTTTATAATATATCCTTTCACTTAACACCTAAGAAATAAAGAATGACTATCCATTTTCATATTACTATAATCTGTCAAGATGTGAACTTTTTATAACTGAGTTTACACTGCAAAGGAGATAAATTTCTTTTCTCCTATTTTCAGACCTAACTTTTCTGCAGCAGATATGTTTGTATGCTTATTAGTGAAGATAAAACGAATCTTTCTTGTGGCTTTCTTTGTTCTGTGGCCTGAAACAAACATATCTGTACTAAAAGTAGTTAATACAATCCTAAATATTTTCAGACATGAAAATATTTTTAGTATTTTGCATCTTTAACACACTCAGGTAAGTGCTAAATCTAGTAGTAGATGGTGTGGAATCAGAAATTCTTATTAAATAAAAATTAGATTCAGGTCTTCAGCATGTTGAGGTTCATTGATTCAAACAGTTTCAGTTGTGAACTGGATCCTGTTATTTATTTTCTTCTAAAAGATATCAAATCAAAGATGGAAGGATAAAAAGAGTCTCTATTCAAGGTTAAGTTCCATTTTCTTTACTGTAGCATTTCCAAAAGTTTTTAGAATAGTACAAAAATGTAAGAGTTAGCAGTTCTATGATTCTTCAGGAGTATTTAATGAATAATTCATGCTTTCTAGGCACATTTTTTAGTTGTGACTTTACACGTTGATACATAGCTTGAAGAGGACTGTATTGCCTTAACTGTATGTTTACGCTAAGTAATTTCCTGTATTTTAAATTCAGCAGTGAGATAAAGCATAGTTCTTTTAATTTGAGATATCAGGAAACACATGCTGAGTTAGAGTGCAAATTAAATGGCATAAAAACAGTGTAAAAGAGCTTGTATTAGTAGCCATGTTCAGACCTCTGAGTATGTCTACTGGGAAATCAACTGAGAAGTCACTTGAGAACTTATATACTTAGGCAGCTAATAAAAGTATTTTGTTTTTGTCTTACAGTAAACCTAGTCCATAAGTGTATGCTATGTATTAGATGCTGGAATTAGACAAGTTCTAAGCTGTAATAATACGAACTATAGTTTTCCCTATCTTATTCATGCCCTCTCTCTTGGAGCAGTGGTCACTCATGACATGTGAGCACAGGATACGTGTCATAAAATGCTGTAGCTTTTCCTCATTCAGGAAGCCCTGGATAATAAACAACTATTTAACTTTATCACTTGTGTGCTAGCTTGAGCCTAGCTAGAATGGTTTGGTGAGAAGAATTAGATCATAGGCTGAGGAATGAAAAGAATGGTGAGGTCTACTTTCCTCACAGCCTTGCTGAGATGTGTAGAAAGGAAAAGCAAAACAAAAGATAAAGTCACTTCGCTTGGGCACTTTGCTCTGGGCTTTGCTCTCGTCTCTTTGCCTGCTGGGGAGCTGGGCCTACTGGCTGAACTNTTGTCACATACTAATTGCAGGAAGATAAAATACATCTCCTTCAAGAGATCCATGAACTGAAAAAAGAACTAAACTTGGAGACCAAATGAAAATGAGGGAATTTACTACTGCAAGTAAATGTAACGGCAGGTGACTGATGTAGTGAACTTATTTCTGGTTTCTAAATATTGACAGTATTATCTGAAACAAAGTTATTAACAGAATTGAGAGATGTTTAGAACATAAATTGCATTCAGCTGCCATAGAAAATGTATTCTTGTCCATTAGAATAGAATAGAATAGAATCAACCAGGTTGGAAGAGACCTCCAAGATCATCCAGCACAACCTAGCACCCAGCCCTAGCCAGTCAACTAGACCATGGCACTAAGTGCCTCATCCAGTCTTTTCCTGAACACCCCCAGGGACGGTGACTCCATTCCAATGGAGCCCATTCCAATGCCAATCACTCTCTGTGGCAAGAACTTCCTCCTAACATCCAGCCTATACCTCCCCCGGCACAACTTGAGGCTGTGGCCCCTTGTCCTGTTGCTGGTTGCCTGGGAGAAGAGACCAACCCCCACCTGGCTACAGCCTCCCTTCAGGTAGTTGTAGACAGCAATGAGGTCTGCCCTCAGCCTCCTCTTCTCCAGGCTAAACAACCCCAGCTCCCTCAGCCTCTCCTCATAGGGTTTGTGTTCCAGGCCCCTCACCAGCTTTGTTGCCCTTCTCTGGAGACGTTCCAGCACCTCAACATCTCTCTTGAATTGAGGATCACTTGGATGATGCGGGTTGTCCTGTCTAGTCTCCTGCCACAGAGTCCGCAATGCTGCCACAGCAGAAGTATTCTGGTCTTTCTGAATCTTGCTTCATACCTGGGCTTGTGCTATGCAGGTACTTTAGATAACCAAGGGCTTTCAAAGTGTTGCTCAGGTGTCGCAGGTTTACCTGTTTCTTTATTGTTTACATAGCTGGATGTACAAAGACCTGTAAATGATGGAGTAATTCTCCTAGGAGTGTTTGATGCAGTCTTTGGAAGAGAGAATTTAAGTCCATCTATTCTTAGTCAACTGCTCTGTTCATTGGGGTCTGTGAGTTATGGCCCTTTTAAAATTTTGTCTCCAGGTCAGTGGTTCTTCACTTCCTGATGCAATATAGAAAAATCTCAACTGCAGAGCTGGAATATCACCCTTATGTTTTGAGGAGGCTCTCATAATTGCTGACTATATTGTATGTGATCTCAACATATCTCTTGGAAATGCAAAGGACTTAGGCCTTGGAATGTTTACCCATCTCATATCCCATTTTCTTATAATGAGATGGGCATAACATTTTCTCAGCCATCTCAGAGTAAGTATTTAAGCACATCAGTTGAACTCCAAATCAAATAGAATCACAGTAAATTGACTTTTTTGCAGGTGGGTATTTTTTTACCAAGAAAACATGCAAAAAACAAGGCCAATGAGGAAGAAGATTCTTTAGAAGTCTAGCTTGCACTATATTATTCATAAAGTCTATACTTTTTTGCCTTGCAGTTATGAATTTCTTCTCCTTCAGTGTGTAGACATCCATACTGTTGAAGGACAGGATAATACACTCTGGTTTTAATCCTGAACTTTGACTTTTCTCCTGGGAGATGTAATCAGTGTCTGGTGTGTGGGCAAACAACTGAGTTTCAAATAGTCACCACTTACATAGAATACTGCAGAGGAAGGCCAAATGTAGAAACTTGCCCCAGATCCAGAAAAGCTATTAAAAATTGTTTATCTCCTAGATCAGCCTTAATTCAAGGAACATACTTATGCTTACATATGCCATTTCTGTTCACAGACACATGCATACACCACTAGCTTTAATACATGAAGACTGCTTTCCAGAGTAAAAGAAAAAACAGCCAAACAACCAAAAATGAATAAACAAAAACTGTGGAGAGGCATAGCAACCTTGTAATCACAGTCATATACTGCATGATTGTTGTTGAACTGAGATATTAATTGCAACTCTTTCCTCTTTTACTTCCTTAGATTATTATGTTTAAATATTTTCTATCTTCTTCATTCCTCTCTTCCCTTCCTTCCTTTTTTTTCTTCTGCGTTTCTTTATGCCTTTCTTTGGACATAATTCACAGAAATGTTTTCTCAAAAGGAATAGTATCAGAAATGTGACTTCTTTTTACATAATCAAATATGAGAAAAGTGCTATTGTTACCATGAATATCGCTTTTAGAAGCAAAAGTAAATGACACTGTATTACATAGGTATTCACAGAGCTGACTGAACAAAGCAGGTAGTTCAGAGAAAAAAAGTAGTTTTGTAAGACTGGTTATTCATGTTTAATTTACATTACTATCATCTGTGATTAAATTAGAAAAATTCCAAAGCAAATGCATATATGTATATATATATAAAAGAGGGACTGACATTTTACTACTAGATGAAATTGCATTGTAACGGAATTTCAAAACACTATTTTGTCATTCCCATCTACTAAAGCCTGTATAAAGCTGTTCTTTATAGGAATCTTCAAGAAAGAATCTTTAAGAAATAATGTTTTAACTGGTGACTTCAAGACTAATCTAAAGGATCTAAAAGGAAAGAGGCCCATTTGTACTTTATCATGTTTGTTAGAGTTTAAAATTATGTCTGAGAATGACTGCATTAAGCTGATAAAAATGTACTGCTTTAAAAAAACATGTTTCAAAGGTTGAGAAAGGAAAACTAATCTTACCATCGTGTTTGAAGGCCTCTGAAAAGTGGTAGGGGTTTGCTGGGGAGTGATAATGTTGTGCAGATCCTCTCCAGCCTGGTGAAGATATACTTCCCGATGAAGGACTGCTTAACCGTGGTCTGTTCTTCGAATTAAATGAAGTTAAAGATGAACTACCAGATTTGATTCTTAAGATAGCAGCATATGAAGTGGGGAGACCAGGGACAGCTTCTGAATACTCTGGAAAGAAAGAAAGAAAGAAAGGAAGAAAGGAAGAAAGGAAGAAAGGAAGAAAGAAAGAAAGAAAGGAAGAAAGGAAGAAAGAAAGAAAGAAAGGAAGAAAGGAAGAAAGAAAGAAAGAAAGAGAAAAAAAAAAAAAAGAAAGAAAGAAGGAAAGAAAGAAAGAAAGAAAGAAAGAAAGAAAGAAAGAAAGAAAGAAAGAAAGAAAGAAAGAGAAAATAAGTAAGCTCTGAATAATTCAAATGAATATCCTCATTGTGATTATGAAATCTTATGTTACATTAAATTCCTATGTCTTTATCTCAATCCTGAGTTTTGTGTGTTACTTTTCCCCTCACTTTTGTGTTGGGGGAACAGATTAGCACTAAACCATTACACCACAGAAGGGAGTCCTTCCCTGGGGAATATGAATACAGGAAAGGGAAAACAATACATCAAAGGATGGAATGGCTTGGTGGTGAACGTTGCAGTCCTGTTGGCATGAACACTGTGGAGGTCCTCAGGTCATACAAGTATAGAATCATTAATGTTGAAAATATCTCTAAGGTCATCAAGTCCAGTCACCAACCCTAAACTACCATGACCACTAAACTGTGTCCAGAAGTGCCATATCTATGCAGTTCTTGAATGCCTTCTGGAATGGCGACTCCATCACTTCCCTGGGCAACTTGTTCCTATGCCTCACAACTCAGATCCTCTGATGTTCCCAGGATTGCTGATATCCCCCATGAAAGTTCTGCTGGAAATCCAGAAATGGGTAGATTGGGATGCAGTCCTCTCTTTTTCACAATGGGAGAGGGGATGTGGACAGATTGCAATCAAGACATAAAGCACCATGCAAAAGACTCTTATTCTGAAAAAAAAATGCCACATCTCTCCACCTTTGTGCTAGTTTGAAGCCAGCTAGAATGTTTTGGTGAGAAGGATTAGATCACAGGCTGAGAAAGAGAAACAAGGGTGATGTCTACTTCACTCATAGGTTTGCTGAGAGGTATAAGAACAAGAATCCAAACATAGATAAGGCACTTCTCCTGCTGGGGAGCTCAGAGCTGCATTTTTTTTCTCTTTCTAGCCTCTCTGCTGTTTCTCTGATTAATCTGCTTTGCTTCTTAACCTCCTGGCCAAATCTCCATTCTTCCTTGATACTGGGGTAAGGTTGAGAGGGCTGGGAGAAGGTGGAAAGGTGGTTGGGAGCCCCTCCTGGGAACTCTGTTTTTTGGGAGGGCTGTTGTGTTTCTGTATTATCTTTTACCTTGTCTATTTCTGTCTATAACTGTATATACTGTAAATATCTATTGTATATTGTGCTAGCTGTAAATATAAGCTTCATTCAAATTTCCAGAGTGTTTTGGTGAGAAGGACTAGATCATAGGCCAGCTGAGTCTAGTCTGGGTGATTTCCAAAGTGTGTGTGTGGGGGCAGGGAACACCCAAACCATCACAACCTTTTAAACGCACACATATCCTTTGCTTCTAACTCAAGGTGAACAAATGATCTGTAATCTACATGAGATGGACAAAGAAGCAGAAAGAAAATGTCACCTTAGAAAGTATGGTGTCACAGAAACATTGTCGTGTATATTTAAATACATAGCTACAATGTAATTCTGACAATGATACCTATTCTGCTTTACAGAACACTATCACAATGTTGGGAAGACATCACTCCAGTATGCCCACAGAAATAGAAGAAATACATACTGGAAGGAATTATAAAGTGAAATAAATGCAGACCTACCTGTAGTCCAAACTTTACAACACAGCATATAGCGAACCTTAATAAGATTTCCAAAGGGAGAGTGATTGCAATCACATATATAATGAATGTACTGTTCCTTGAGTATTTTCTGCAGACAGAGGCACTTTTTCTGTTTTCAACACATTTTGGCTCTGTGCTATTTGCCCTATGGCTAAGGACATACATTTGGGAAAACTCTATGTCAGGACTTTTTCAGCAAATGACAAATACTTTGTGTGACTGAAATATGATATTATTAGGCTGTTGAATGTACTATATAGAATCCATACAGCAGTAGTAAAACTCTAATGTCTGAAGGTCTTTTAATATAGATAGTCTGTTTTCTGATGACAGAAGGCAGCTCTTTACTTGATGTTCCTGAGTTTATCAGCTATTTTAGCCTGAGAAGATTCAAATAATTATTCTCATTTTAGTGGGAAAACTATGAAAAGCCTTCCTTGATGGGTAGTCAGAAAGGCAAGCTAGAGAGCATGAACTGGATATTGCATCTTTTGTGATTAGCAGTCAGAAATTAAACACTAACACTAGTAATTCTGAATCTTAGGGAGACTGTGTAACATGGCTTCTGTGATGGTTTGGGTATTCCCCACCCTCCCACACTTTGTAAAATCACCCAGACTAGATTCAGCTGGCTCTGGAAATTGAATGAAGCTTATATTTACAGCTTAGCAGAATATACAAGCAGATATTTACAGTATATACAGTTACATACAGAAATATACAAGGTAAAAGGTAATACAGAAAAACAACTCCCCTCCCAGAAACCTGAGTCCCCAGGAGGAGCTCCCAAGCATCCCTTCACCTTCCCCCTACCCCTCTCAACCTTAACCCAGTCTCAAGGAAGAATGGAGGCTTGGGCAGGGGGTTAGGAAGCAAAGGTGAATCAGCCACAAAAGCAAATGGAGGGTGAAGTCAGAGAGAGATGCAGCTCGGAGAACCCAGCAGGAGAAGTGCCTTTATGTTTTGACTCTTCTTGTATCTCTCAGTAAGCCTATGAGTGAAGTAGACATCACCATTGTTTTCCTTCCACAGCCTGTAGTCTGGTTCTTCTCACCAAAACGTTCTAGCTAGGCTCAAACTAGCACAGCTTCTATGTTCTTATTGCCCTATATCATCAGCTCCGAATGCAGGTGGAGCATGCACATAAAATGCAGCTAGGCCTCTGCTCCTCTACTGAATCTGACACTTAGCTCTCCTCCTTGTTACGTCTCATTCTATGACATCTCCACCTGCTTCCATAACCCTCTCTCAGATGATCTTGCTCACTGAAGAGGAACATTCTTCTATTAGTTTCCGCTGCATCTATCACCCAACAAACAAGTTAAGACAAATAGCAGCCTTCCTCCCTGCTGCCCAGGTGCACAAGAGGAACAAAAACTAGTGTACAGATATATAAAGTTAGAAATAAATGCATCAACAATTGTGTCTTCCATTACACTGAATGCACTTATCACCAGGCCACATTGCAGAGTATACACACACTGGAGTGCAAAAGAATTATTCATCCTTTTGAAATTGTGCTATCAAATAATTTTTTGGTTTCTCTTTTCATTGTTGTGGTTGTTTAGCCTTGTCTCAGGTTGAGAATTATAGGGTCAAAAAAAAAAATCCTCTAGGGAGTAGAAGGCTGTTATTCAATCCCCTAATTCTGCTATCTCTTTATAAACTGTGATGGTTTGGGTGTCCCCCACCCCCCCACACTTTAGAAATCACCCAGACTAGACTCAGCTGGCTCTGGAAATTNTCAAAGTGTCCAAGTGAAGTGACTTTATGTTTTGTTTTACTTTTCCTTTCTACACATCTCAGCAAGACTCACCATTGTTTTCATTTCTCAGCCTATGATCTAATTCTTCTCACCAAAACATTCTAGCTAGGCTCAAACTAGCACACAAACTCATGGCAAGGCCAGCTCGTTTTAACCCGTATGGGCCACCAGTTATTCTGTCGTGGTTTTTAAAGAGAGCTGACAGAAATGAAGCTCTTGAATTGGAGAAAAACCACGGAATTATATTTGGAGAAACACAGAAAAGAAATTACAGGAGCAGATACAACAGTCATGGCAAACCCACTTGAATTTTCCCCCAGTCCAAATCTAAATCTATAATCCTCAGTGCTCCAATCCTCCCCCGCACCACCTCCAACGCCTCTGCCATCCATAGGCCTAAACACAAGCCTCTGGAGGCCCCCAAACAGGCCTACTGCTTACCTGTTTGTCTGATAAAGGAACTCCCACTCGACACAGGGCAGGAGGGGGGAGGAAAGGAAAACGAGCTGGCCTTGCCATGAGTTTATAAAGAGATAGCAGAATTATGGGATTGAATAACCATCTTCTAGTCCCCAGAGGATTTTTTTAATCCCATAATTCTCAACCTCAGACAAATCTCTTTTTAATTGTAAGGGTTTGACAGTTTATAAGATAAGGCTTACTACAGTTTCTGGTAAGCTCGACCTAAGATGTACTCCTGAACTAATTAGTTTGGGGTCAGGCTTTTCATCATTCAACTAAGTGAAACAACTTCTAGGCAGAGGAACACACCTGCAGGGGAAGAAGGTTTGAGGAGATGAAGGAGCCCTACAAATGTGAAGGACTAAGCAGGAAATGGCACTGGGAAAAAAAAAGAATAAGTAAAATGGTGAGACTTGCTCAGTTTTGTCAACATATTGAGTAGCCAGGCAAAAGTAAATACAAACCATACTGAAAACATCTATCCAGCCTTGCTTTCTGAAGAATAGAATAGAATAGAATCAACCAGGTTGGAAGAGACCTCCAAGATCATCCAGGCCAACCTAGCACCCAGCCCTGTCCAGTCAACTAGACCATGGCACTAGGTGCCTCATCCAGTCTTTTCCTGAACACCTCCAAGGGCAGTGACTCCACCACCTCCCTGGGCAGCCCATTCCAATGGCAAGAAGTACGAAGCAAAGTGTAATTTTGCTGATGTAATATTTCTCATTTTTAGGCTGTGACTGACCTGGGGATTTTTTTGCATATTTGATGAAATAAGCTACTCGAGTAGCTCGAGTAAATAGGGTTCAATAATGCTGGAACAGTTTTGACAATTTATTTTTGCTGATATAGTATATACAGGCAACTTAATGAAATGAGCTTGTTCTGTATTGCCTCATCAAGTCAAGAAGACAGTCATTGTTCTGTCACTTAAAAGAAAAGGATATACTCTAAAATTCTCTGTTATGTAGTTGAATGGGGAACACTTGTTCTGCAGTGGTAAATCCAGGGTTTGAGAGAACAAAAGAATCAACGTGACTTCAGATGGTATGAATGTAAATTACCACGGGAAGAAAGAGAAGGAAAGGATACAGAAATCACTCTACATAGTAAAAAGGTCCTGCACTAACAGTGGTATTAGGCAAGCTGGGTTCCAACCTTTCATGGTATAATTGGTTTGCTTGGTTAGGATTAGTCATTAATGTGAAATTACACCCTGACTCTGATTGCACTGTCATACATACAGGATTGCTGTATCTGAGTGAAGCTTCTCTTGTAAGACATAACTGGAAATGGTTAATAAATTATACATAAGCATGCGTTTCTTGTTTTGTTTACTGAAAACCTGTAGCCTGTGATCATTAGTGACAACTAGAGCAGAAATCATTCTTACCTGAAAAGAAAACCTACTTCCTGATCTGAACACTTGCTTCTAGATTTAGACTTTTGAACTGCTTATATATATTAGAATATATTTTATTGGAATACTATTTAAAATAAAATTATTTCACTGATTTTGCTTGGAGTAGACTTTTGAAACTTAACAGAATGTTTTTTTTTTCTGTATATAGTTAAAATGCTGAAGAGTAGGTGTTACTCTCCAGTGAGTTTTTTTATCTTTATCAGTCCACTCTTAAAAACCTCAAAAAAACCACCATCAAAAACCTATGGATAGATCTTAAAACTCTGCTCCACTTGATCTTCACAGTGAAATTATATTTACTCTAACCTCATTCATTAAAAAATAAAATATTTGGGATAAAACACTCAAAGGCTTTTCAGCTGCAAGCAGACAGAGATAAGGAATATGCAAGCCCAAGTGGGAAAGATGTTCAGCAACTAGAAACCAGAGAGAATAAAATCATCAGTCTGGATTAGCCTTCATAGTTCTTTGCACTAAACTACTATTGACAAGGTCTAGTAATGTCAGGAGGAGGGGGAATGGGTTTAAGCTGGAGGAGGGGAGATTTAGACTGGATGTTAGGAGGAAGTTCTTTACAGTGAGGGTGGTAAGACACTGGAACAGGTTGCCCAGGGAGGTTGTGGATGCCCTGGAGGCATTTAAGGCCAGGCTGGATGAGGCCTTGAGCAACCTGCTCTAGTGGGAGGTGTCCCTGCCTATGGCAGGGGGTTGGAGCTGGATGATCCTGGAGGTCCCTTCCAACCTAAACCATTCTATGATTCTATGATTCTCTGATTTATAGTCATTTTAAATGTGACTCCAATATGTGACTAATTTTCTGAAATGTGGTTTTAAACAGCAAACTGTGATTTGAATCAGTTTTGGTAACTTTTTAACAAATCTGTGTCAACTCATTCAATTATTTATGTATCTTCCATTATTTCCAGCACATGCTGTTCTTCAGCTTTTCTTTGATCAGATTCAACACAGTCAGGTAAGCCAGCACCACAGGTAATAGAGAAACTGTCTTCTACAGTGTGTTGAGGCTTTTTTCTTTTGCAAAAAGCAAAAATAAAAATTTCAGGGTCATTTGAAAGTTTACTCCTATAACTCATAATAGGCATGTCAGCTTAAATTTGACTTCATTTCATGTGTGCTGTGGGAGAATGAAACTGAATGACAGAAAGGGAATCTTTTCCCACAAGGATGGTGTGATGGTTTGGGTGTCCCCCGCCCCCCACACTTTAGAAATCACCCAGACTAGACTCAGCCATCTCTGGAAATTTGAATGAAGCTTATATTTACAGCTAGCACAATTTACAAGAAGATATTTACAGTATATACAGTTGTAGACAGAAATATACAAGGTAAAAAGGTAATACAGAAACACAACTCCCCTCCCAGAAACCTGAGTCCCCAGGAGGAGCTCTCAACCACCCCTTCACCTTTCCCCTACCCCTCTCAACCTTACCCCAGTCCCAAGGAAGAATGGAGGTCGGCCAGGGGGATTAAGAAGTAAGGTGAGTCAGCCAAGAAGCAAATGGAGGGTGAGGTTAGAAAGCAAGATGGAGTTCAGCCAGCAGCCTCAGCTTCCCAGCAGGCAAAGAGAGCCGAGAGCAAAGCGCAGAGCGAAGTGCCCAAGCGAAGTGACTTTATCTTTTGTTTTGTTTTTCCTTTCTACACATCTCAGCAAGACTGTGAGGGAAGTAGACCTCACCATTGTTTTCATTTCTCAGCCTATGATCTAATTCTTCTCACCAAAACATTCTAGCTAGGCTCAAACTAGCACGTTCTTATACGCATCCCATAGGTACAATCTATGGGTACAAATATAAACCACAAGTACTATCCTGTTGTATCTTATCTGACATATTTCTTTCAAAAGGCACAACATGAGTTAACATAACTCCAGCTGTGATGCTTTCTAGTTTGACCAAACTACATTCCTTCTCTAAGCAGTGAAAGATGACAAGGCAAATTCAGACTCCAAGCCCAAAACCTCACTGAAAACTATCTTTGCAGAACTTGAAATCTATAGAGAATAAAGCATTCTGGCTCTTGGGGTGATGATTTGTTTTCCTTCATTACGTTTTTTTAAGCGACTCCTGGTCAGTTATTAACTCATCGGCATTTCTCAACTATCTAATGAAAATGTAGTCTATCTTATAATACTTGCAAATGTGACCTTCAATTGTCTATTTTTTTTTCTAGCCAGCGTGTTTAACCAAATGTCATTAAGAATGCTAAACCACTTTTTTTCACTGTAAATTTTAATTGCATTGTTTCAGTGGAAGCATTCAGTCTTCTAAATGTATGAAATTATGTGCCTTCTTTCTGTAAACTGGCTTGTATCCCTGTTGCTCTTCAGCTTTTTAAACAGAAACATATTTTCTATGTTTTTATACATACATACATAAGTTTCCTTCTAGATTGCTCAATGACCTATAGCTTGGCAATAACCTGAATCTGTGTTGATAAAGTGACCATTCATGGCATGTCCTTGTAACAACTAGGATTATCATAGTATCATAGTACCATCAGGGTTGGAAGAGACCTCACAGATCATCAAGTCCAACCCATCACCACAGAGCTCAAGGCTAGACCATGGCACCAAGTGCCACGTCCAATCCTGCCTTGAACAGCTCCAGGGACGTTGACTCCACCACCTCCCTGGGCAGCCCATTCCAGTAGCCAATGACTCTCTCAGTGAAGAACTTTCTCCTCACCTCGAGCCTAAACTTCCCCTGGCGCAGCCTGAGGCTGTGTCCTCTCGTGCTGGTGCTGGCCACCTGAGAGAAGAGAGCAACCTGCCCCTGGCCACAAGCACCCCTCAGGTAGTTGTAGACAGCAATAAGGTCTCCCCTGAGCCTCCTCTTCTCCAGGCTAAACAATCCCAGCTCCCTCAGCCTCTCCTCGTAGGGCTTGTGCTCGAGGCCTCTCACCAGCCTCATCGCCCTTCTCTGGACGTGCTCAAGCATCTCAATGTCCCTCTTAAACTGGGGGGCCCAGAACTGAACACAGTACTCAAGGTGTGGTCTAACCAGTGCAGAGTACAGGAGCAGAATGACCTCCTTGCTCCTGCTGACCACACCATTCCTGATCCAGGCCAGGATGCCATTGGCTCTCTTGGCCACCTGGGCACACTGCTGGCTCATGTTCAGGTGGGTATCGATCAGCACCCCCAGATCCCTCTCTGTCTGGCTGCTCTCCAGCCACTCCGACCCCAGCCTGTATCTCTGCATGGGGTTGTTGTGGCCAAAGTGCAGCATTCGGCACTTGGAGCCATTGAACGCCATAAATTATACTGATTACCAAAAAAGTGGAAGTCAGGAAGAAATGATTAGTATCCCTGATCCTCTCCTGCCCACTTGTACATGATTTACTCTACTTGTTCGAGATTTCTCTTAGAAGATGCTATTAAATCTCGTCTATTACTCAAAACTGCAGGCAATTCAACATATGCAAACAATCATCAAAACCAAATCAAACTGCACAAAAAGACTGAAATCTTCACTGGGAGTCTCATTTTAAACATGCAAGCTAATGAGGCTGAATTCGCTTTACAGGTGGTGAGGAGGAGCATAGCATGTGATGTAAAGAATATGCTTAGTAAACAGCTACTTTTTGCTACAGGCTTTAAAAGAAAGTGTATAGCTGAGATGTCAGCATTTCAACCTATTCAGAAGTCCGTTGTCTTAGCTCTCCCATCTTAAATCAGTCAAGCTCCATTTGTGGTTTTTTTTCCATTCAAAATTTCAAATTGTTCTGTGGAGAAATGAAGACCAAAAGATTTTGTTTTCCAAATCAGCTATAGTGGATGATTTAGAAGCTGGAAGTTCTCAAGGAAAACACAAATGTGGTCTTCATCAAACTTTTTCACCACAGATTTGATAGTATGAGAAAATTAATGTATTTGAGATGGTCTTTCCTTGGGGAAGAAAGATACACAATAGTTTGTGCATTCAGATACAGAGCGGGGAAAAGGGGAGGAAAGGGGCAGGGGGGACAAAAGGTATATTTTGTTTACTTTTAAAGGAACAAAGAGAAACTTCTTTGATGACTTAAAGCATTGACAGGAAGATAGTAAAGAATATTTCCAGCAGCTATTACCAAATGAATCAGCATCTTTGGAATATTATATTGTTAGAGCTAATTTGAATGTCATGAATTTCTATGAGGAATTATTTTGAATAATATAAAGATGCTTTTGTAGAGTTAGTCATTGTTTCCCTTCCTACTGAAAAAAAAACCACAACCAATCTATTTTCCATCTTACTTCCACTTTGTACTCATTATACAACAAATAGATGACTCAATATGCACCTAATTATTCCCACTTTGCATCCAACATGTAACATCCACCAGATTAAGCAAAGTATACTTTAAAATAAAACACTGTCAAGCTGCAGAACGCTTATAACTTCAATAATACAAATCGTAGATGTAATAAAACATTCTGATTATGCAAGAACTTTTATCCAAAGTAAAGTAATTTTAAAGTGAGAAATGTAGTTTGAGAGCATCACAATTTTTTTCGTCTTTCAAAATATGCTAATATAATACACAGATTACAACTAGTTAGGATATGTTTCTGCCATAGCATAGGATTCAGTCACGGTGAATATGTTCAGTAAGTGCTTTGTAGCTTTTTCAAACTCACCGAAGTCATGTAATAAAAAGTGCTTTTCAGATATAAAGAAAATGTAATTCTCTTCTTTCAAAACTCCTCTCCTCAACTTACTGAAGGCAAATTTAATTCCATATCACATCAACAAAACTTTATAATAATTTCCTGTATTCCATCCAGCTCAAAAATTATTGCTTCTGGTTTGTACATAGATGTATCTGACACTTGACAAATGTTTGGAATTGTTCTGCCTGTTTGACTAATAAAAAGGAGGTTTAGGCCAGCTTTTTCTGAAAAAATAACACTTAGGGAAGATAGCGTAGAAATCTGAGGACATCACTACTCTCATGCCACTCAATAAAGAGAACGTAAAAACCAGCTTCTTCTACACATCTTGTGATCAGGAATGGTGTGGCCAGCAGGAGCAGGGAGGTCATTCTGCTCCTGTACTCTGCACTGGTTAGACCACACCTTGAGTACTGTGTTCAGTTCTGGGCCCCCCAGTTTAGAAGGGACATTGAAATCTTTGAGCGTGTCCAGAGAAGGACGACGAGGCTGGTGAGAGGCCTCGAGCACAAGCCCTGTGAGGAGAGGCTGAGGGAGTTGGGATTGTTTAGCCTGGAGAAGAGGAGGCTCAGGGGAGACCTTATTGCTGTCTACAACTACCTGAGGGGTGGTTGTAGCCAGGAGGAGGTTGCTCTCTTCCCTCAGGTGGCCAGCACCAGAACAAGAGGACACAGCCTCAGGCTGCGCCAGGGGAAGTTTAGGCTCGAGGTGAGGAGAAAGTTCTTCAGTGAGAGAGTCATTGGCTACTGGAATGGGCTGCCCAGGGAGGTGGTGGAGTCGCCATCCCTGGAGCTGTTCAAGGCAGGATTGGACGTGGCACTTGGTGCCATGGTCTAGCCTTGAGCTCTGTGGTAAAGGGTTGGACTTGATGATCTGTGAGGTCTCTTCCAACACTGATGATACTATGATACTATGATCTTTGGCCTGAAGGAGCAGTGCTACTTACTAGTGGTATTTTCTAGGCATATATGAAAATGCCCCCAACACAAGAAGGACATGGAACTGCTGGAGCGAGTCCAGAGGAGAGCCACGAAGATGATCAGAGGGCTGCAGCAGCTCTGCTATGAGGACAGGCTGAGAGAGTTGGGGCTCTTCAGCCTGGAGAAGAGAAGGCTTCGAGGAGACCTTAGAGTGGCTTTCCAGTATCTGAAGGGAGCCTACAGGAAGGCTGGGGAGGGACTATTTACATGGTCTAGTAATGTTGGGAGGAGGGGGAATGGGTTTAAACTGGAAGAGGGGAGATTCAGACTGGATATTAGGAGGAAGTTCTTTACAGTGAGGGTGGTAAGACACTGGAACAGGTTGCCCAGGGAGGTTGTGGATGTGTCCTCCCTGGAGGCATTCAAAGCCAGGCTGGACGAGGCCTTGAGCAGCCTGCTCTAGTGGGAGGTGTCCCTGCCTGTGGCAGTGGCTTGGAGCTGGATGATCCTTGAGGTCCCTTCCAACCTAAACCATTCTATGATTCTATGATTCTATGCACAATAAGACTCCTAAGTGGGTTTTGTTTGTCTATTTTTAGATACATTTCTTTTTCCTACTACTTCAGGCACTTTCCTGCAATGTATTTCAGCTCGAACGTGACATGTATTCTCTATCAAGAAAGTATGGAGTGTTACTAATGTGAGATCCACAGATTAGCCTACACTGCATGCTTTTAATTGAAATCTTAACTTATTTTCCCTTTGGCTGATGATCATCAGAGTGAGCTGTCAATTCTGAGTGTGAAGGAAGAACTAAGTACCAAAGGTCAACTATTTCAGCACAAATCAATTAAAGTAATTAGATGGATAGAAACCCTTTTATATAACCCTTCTCATTGCTACAACAATATGCATATCTGTGTTAGGTGAGCAATAATACATAATCCACAGCAAAGGAGAAATTTGTAATTGACAGTGTTAGCATAAATTGCTTGATTAAATTATTAATACCATCGTTAAAACTGAAGCAGTCAGAATCTTAATAACCAGTGTGCGAAGGAAGCTACCTGGTGATTTTCTTGGCAAGGGTTGTGTTTACATTTGCAAAACCATGGGTTCTTTTTAAGAGATCAAATAGCTTCTTGGGCGGGAAAAAACACAATCTCGGATTCAGCTCGCTTTGCAGAAGTGGTTTGAAACATCTTGAACTAGAAAATACCAGTTTGTTTGCTGATGCTCAAACACAAGGTCTGGTATTGTATTCAAACTACCATGTTGCTTTAAAAGGCCACTTTTGTTCTTCCTCCTAAGTTCTCCAAGCAAGATACTTGCTGCCCATGAACAACTTTATTGCCATCTTAATGTGTTCTTCAAAAAATGCACTTGCTAGCAAGGACTGTCTCTTCGCTTGCACTATTGCCTGTCATTAAAATAGGACCTCCCGCAACCGTGGATCATAGCCCAGCATAAGCTGCTCTGACTCTACACTGGTGTCTTGTGGTGTTACTGCGTCTGCTGCTGTGCTGAAATGAGATCCTGGGCCAAGGGCAGTGTGTACAGAAGTCCTGGAAAGGTCTAACAGGGCTGCTTAAGCTAGTAGGATCCTCAGGACACTGACAGCAGCCTTTGTTCCCAGCAAGATGTCTCTCACATCCTTTGGAGGACTGGGCTCACCAGTGACCTGTCACAGGGTGGTTTAGTTACTACAGGACATCATAGAGTTATTTTAAGGGACACAGAGTGATGGCAGGAATACGGAATGATACAAAAACTGTACCAGGGTTATGGACTGAGACAGGCTGGACAGAGAGGGTGAGTGAGCTGGATTCATGCCATAAACAGAAGTACAATTCAGCCTATAATCTTAGAGTCATAGAATCATTTAGACTGAAAAAGAATTTTAAGATCATCAAGTCCAATCATTAACTCAGCACTGCCAAGTCCACTACTAAACCATGTCCCTAACAACCACATCTATGTATCTTTTAAATGCCTGCAGAGTTATTGATTCAATCACTTCCCTAAGCAGCCTGTTCCAGTGCTTGATAACCTTTTAGTGAAGATTTTTTTTTCCTAGGTTCCAATCTAAATCTCCCCTGTTGCAGCTTGAGGCCATCTCCTCTTGTCCTATTACTTGTCACTTGGGAGAAGAGACCAACATCCGCCTCACTAATAATCACCTTTCGAGTAGTTATAGAGAGCAATAAGGTTTCCCCTGAGCCTCTTTAGATCAAGGCCAAACAACCCCAGTTCTCTTAGCTGCTTCTCACAGTACTTGTTCTCTAGACCTTTCACTAGCTTCATTGCTCTTCTTTGGACATGCCGGCAACTCAGTATCTTTCTCGTCTTGCGGGGCCCAAAACTGAACACAGTATTCAAGGTGTGGCCACATTAGTGCTGAGTACATGGACATGACCTTTTCCCTACTCCTGCTGGTTGCACTATTTCTAATACAGGCCAGGGTGGTTTTGGCCTTCTTGGCCACCTGGGTACACTGCTGACTCATTTATCTATCAACCAACACCTTCAGGTCCTTTTCTACTGGGCAATTTTCTAGCCACTCTACCCCATGCGTGTAGCATTGCATGTGGGTCGTTGTGATAAAATATTTACTATTAAAATGTTAATTTACTAAGAACATACTGTTACTAGAGTGTATAAATAAGAACTTTGCTAACTACTTGTGCTAGCTTGAGCCTAGCTAGCATGTTTTGGTGAGAAGAACTAGATGATAGGCTGTAAAATGAAAACAATGGTGAGGTCTACTTCCCTCACAGTCTTGCTGGGATGTGTAAAGAAGAAANCACCCAAACCATCACACTACATAACCTGGCAGGTAGAGCTGGCATAAGCACAATTCAGTATTCAAACAACTTCCTTGCCTTAAAACCTATGCAGATGGAAGAAACTGAAAGTTAAGAAGGGAATGTCCAGAGCTTGGAAGCTACGTAAGTCAATAGAGATCAAATCAACATTCAATGCAAAGAGTATAAGAGCAAGAAATTCTAACAGTGCTTAATTAAAATAGTTAAATTATCCTTTTTTTTTTTTTTTTCAATTAACATTTAGGTTCTGAGAAGGATCATTTTTACTTTGACATAGAAATCTGTGTATAAGCTTTTGATTAGTATGGAGGCATTTATGATTCATAGCTAAAGTAATAGCACGGAGACATTTATGATTCATAGCTAAAGTAAATCTTCCTTTAAATTGCAAAGTTAATGAAAGGTTACCTATAAAAAAATTCTGTTCCTTGCAATACATGTTCTTACATATTATCCCTGTTCTGTGTTTGTGTCCAGTGGAAGCAGACACTCTTTCATCCTCCTTAAATTATCTATCTCCTGGTTCAAAGCTTTTTTTTTTTCCTTGAGACAGCTCATGTATTCTTTTCTACCTCTGGGTTTTTCTCTAGTCCTCTGTGGCTTGCCTATAGTGTTTTCTAAATATTTCACAGTACACTCTCCACCTTTGCATTCATCTTTGAGACCTTTATGTGGCTTAGTCTTCCCCTGAGAATCCTATGAATTAATCACTGTGTATTGTTGGTGAAAACAGCTATCGCTGGCAATTAAACAATCCTTACACAAAGATAGTGAAATTCACTCTCATTCTCTGGGCAAATACACTGGCAAAACATCTTAAGCATTTTTTACTATTGAATTGGCACATAGATCTACAGATTGTTAGAGGGGTAAGATTTTGTGTTGCCTTTTAAGTGTTTTAAAAACAATAAATTAACAAAGCCCCAGCTCATTATGATGGTCATTATTCCACTGTCTTCCTGCATGGAAACAACAGTTCCATGAAAAGGTCTCTTACCTTCTTTGTCTGAGATGTACTAATAAAGATGAATTCACAAACCTTGCAAAACATCCAAAACTTGTCCAGTCTTTGCAAGGAAATAAATTAGTGTGCACTATGCAGGGATTTATACTCATGTAGGGCAGATCCATAACACAAACACATCTGCACACTAATTTCCTAAACTGAAGATAACTGTGAAACTAAACCCTTAATACTCCACAGTCTCTTGAGGTGATTCTTAACAGGGGCTGTTTTTAGCCACAGAACCTAATATTTGCTTGTGTACCTTTGTGGCTATGAGCCTATTCTGATCCTCTCAGTGAGGATCCATCAGAGGGATGCACTATCAAGACAGAAGAGCAGCTTCTTGAAGGATGCAGACTTGAGCTGTTTATACAGTTCTTTATAATGGAATAAACAGAGGCTGTACAGCTGATCTCCAACAAACTATGATATCACAACCATCATGGGAACCTGGTGGGACAACTCCCACAACTGGAGTGCTGCAGTTGGTGGGTACTGACTTTTCAGAAGGGACAGGCAAGAAAGAAGATGTGTGGCAGTGGCCCTCTATGATAAGGAGACGTATGCAAATTAATGAAGGTGATGTTAGGGTTGAGTCCTTATAGGTAAGAATTAGGAGTAAGGCCAGCAAGAGTAATATTGTGGTGGGAATTTGTTATAGACTACTCAACCAGGATGAAGAGGTAGATGAATTTTTTCACAAGTGGTTGAGAGAACTTTCCCAATCACTACTCCTTGTTTCCTGAGACACTTCATCTTCCCAAATGCCTGATGGAAATACAATACAATAGGGAGATAACAGTCTTGGAGGTTCCTGGAGTGTGTGGAGGACAACTTTCTGACACAGCTGGTGAGGGAGTGAACCAGGGAAGATGCCCTCCTGGACCTGTTTCTTGTGAACGGGGAAGAATTTGTGGGGGAAGTAAAGACTGGAGACAGTCTGGGGCTCAGCAATCATGAGATGATTGAGTTTCCTATCCTAGGGGAAAGAAGGAGAGAGGTTAGTAAAAATGCCACCTTGAACTTTTGCCTGTTCAGAAGACTGATTGACAAAGTTCCATGGAAGGCCACCCTGAAGGATATAGGAGTCCAGGAAAGCTGGACATACTTCAAGATGGAAGTCTTAAAGGCATAGGTTCAGGCTGTTTCTCTACGTCAAAAAAGGAGCTAGTGGATAAAGAGTCTGACCTGGCTAAATAGGGCTGGACCAAGAATAAAAGGAGAGTCTATGACCTTTGGAAGAGGAGACAGGTCTCTCACGAGGACTATAAAGTTGTAGTGGAGCTATACAGGGAGAAAATTAAGAGAGAGAAAGCACAGCTAGAGCTCAACCTAAATACAGCCGTTAAGGATGTTTGTCGCTGAATCTATTTATTGGTGACAGATGAAATAACAGCGACATACAATAGCTGAAGTTGAAGCCCAAGGGCAAAAGCCCAAAAGCCAAAGGCTGTTTATTGCTATATTCACAGTCTTTTTTATGCCATTCTAGTTGTGCTAGTTCTACAAGTTATAGAATACAGTGATTGGATAAAGTATTGTTCCAAACATTCTTATTGGATAACAATGAGGTAATAGTGAGATGTTAGCCAGGATCACAGTTGCTTAGGATCACATCCAGATGATTTTTCAGTGTCTCCAAGGATGGACACTCTGGGGACACTGTCCATGGTCCTCTCACACAAAAACTGGGTTTCCTGATGTTCAGAGAAACTTGACTGTTTTTTTAGTTTTGTCCATTGTTTCTGGTCCTGTCACTGGGCATCACTGAAGAGATTCTGGCTTCATCCTCTTTAGACCTTGCTTTCAGGCATTTATAGACACTGATAAGATGTACTCTTCTACAGGTTTTACAGTGCCAGCTCTCTCAGCCTTTTCTCATAGGTTTTATTGTCTTTGTGGCCTTTCACAGGCAAGCAGATATTAAAACTTAATCCCAGAGTAAGCACATGTAAACAGAATACTTTGCTGTCAAAGATCGAAACCATCAGTGCTTAGTGTGATGTCACTCAATATAAGGCAGAAAGAAGGTTTTCACTGTGGTAATAATATTAATTAATATTAGAAGCTTAATTAGCTGATAGTTAATACTAACTGCTTCTCATATGTATGGTCCCCAACATCACAGGATCACAGGAGTACAGGATGTTAAGGGTTGGAAGGGACTCAAGGAGATCATCAAGTCCAACCCCCCTGCCAGAGCAGGACAATACTATCTAACACAGATCACAGAGGAACACATCCAGACAGGCCTTGAAAGTCTCCAGAGAAGGAGACTCCACAGCCTCTCTGGAAAGCCTGTTCCAGTGCTCTGTGACACTTACAGCAAAGAAGTTCCCCCTTGTGTTGAGGCGGAACCGCTTTTGCTGCAATTTACACCCATTGCTGCTTGTCCTACCCCAGGGAGCAGTGAGCAGAGCCTGTCCCCCCACTCCTGGCAGCCTTCAGATACTTATAAACATTTATCAAATCCCTTCTAAGCCTTCTCTTCTCCAGATTAAAAAAGCCCCAGGTCCCTCAGCCTCTCCTCATAAGCCATGCCCTCCAGACCCTTAATCATCCTTATAGCCCTCTGCTGGACCCTCTCCAGCAGATCCCTGTCACTCTTGAACTGAGGAGCCCAGAACTGAACACAATATTCAAGATGATGTCTCACCAGGACAGAGTAGAGGGGAAGGAGAACCTCCCTTGATCTGCTTGACATTACTTATGTTATCTCCTCTTCATTAATGTTTGTGTGCCTAGGTGTTTAATTAGTACCTTTATATTTTATTACAGCCACACATTACATAATTAAACATTATTATACTAATAAATGGTTATGTACTATTAATAATTACATTTATAATAAATAATTACTTTTATACCTTTTAATGTCATTATACTTTTCATGTCTCTTTTCCCAGTGTTTTAAGGGTAGACCAATGTAGCTTTACATCACACATGTCATTGCAGCTCATCACAGTATCACAGTCTCACAGTATTACCAAGGTTGGAAGAGACCTCACAGATCATCAAGTCCAAGCCGTTACCACACAGCTCAAGGCTAGACCATGGCACCAAGTGCCACGTCCAATCCTGCCTTGAACAGCTCCAGGGACGGCGACTCCACCACCTCCCTGGGCAGCCCATTCCAGTAGCCAATGACTCTCTCACTGAAGAACTTTCTCCTCACCTCAAGCCTAAATTTCCCCTGGCGCAGCCTGAGGCTGTGTCCCCTCGTTCTGGCGCTGGCCACCTGAGAGAAGAGAGCAACCTCCCCCTGGCCACAACCACCCCTCAGGTAGTTGTAGACAGCAATGTCATGTAAGTGCTTGCTGTGTATTTCCCTGGAAAGCATCTGAGAGCAACAGCCCATTGTTTCTCTGATTTCTTTTTTGGATGCATTTCTATTTTGCACTTACTGTAGTGGAGCCTAGGGATACTAGGCTTCATAAATGTAGCCTTTGGGAATGTTACCTTTATGCTCAGTGAAAGCCAATGGCACCTACATACCTCAGTGATGCTTAGAAGTTAGACCCAGATTGGCCTCAGGCTGTTTATAATAATTTTACCTTTCCAATAACTTTCAGAAAAAGAAAAGATCCATTTTACAGGTGTCATAAATGTCAATAGCATACAAGTTCCATACACTTAACCATCATTTATCATTACTATTGTTACTAGAAATATATATATTAGCAGCATAAAGAGGGCTGAGCCAACTGGATAAAGTGCTGTGTAGATTTCCAGTGACCAAGAATAAGAGACAAGAGGGCAAATATTAAGTAATTTACACAAAACTGTTGTCATATTGTAACTACTTTACGTATGAGATATACAGCTAACAGATCTCAGCACTGAAAACAGATCTCACAATTTTATTCCACAGGGTTTTCGAAGGGAGGATGGAAGTCTGGAATCTCAGATAAAGACTCACAGTCAAAATTATGTGACAATTGCTATCATAATGCAACCCAACAAAATGCACTGTAACATCATCCCATCTAGATGTGAGCAGTCTCACACCACTTTGTAGAATAGTCAATGACATATTGCAGCCTCAAGAAACTACCACAAATACTTTGCCTATTATTTTCATAAAGTCACCAGCAATAATTCCTATTAGGAATTAAGGACAGGAAAAAAAAGCAGTGCTACAGGCTGGGGACAGAGTGGCTGGAGAGCAGCCAGGAGGAGAGGGACCTGGGGGTACTGGTGGATAGTAGGCTGAAGATGAGCCAGCAGTGTGCCCAGGTGGCCAAGAGAGCCAATGGCATCCTGGCCTGTGTGGCCAGTAGGACGAGGGAAATTATTCTTCCCCTGTACTCAACACTGGTCAGGCCACACCTTGAGTACTGTGTCCAGTTCTGGGCTTCTCAATTCAAGAGAGATGTTGAGATACTGGAACATGTCCAGAGAAGGGCAACAAAGCTGGTGAGGGGCCTGGAACACAAACCCTATGAGGAGAGGCTCAGGGAGCTGGAGTTGTTTAGCCTGGAGAAGAGAAGGATCAGGGCAGACCTCATTGCTGTCTACAACTACCTGAAGGGAGGCTGTAGCCAGGTGGGAGTTGGTCTCTTCTCCCAGGCAACCAGCAACAGAACAAGGGGACACAGTCTCAAGTTGTGCCAGGAGAAGTATAGGCTGGATGTTAGGAGGAAGTTCTTGGCAGAGAGAGTGACTGGCATTGGAATGGGCTGCCCAGGGAGGTGGTGGAGTCCCTATTCCCGGGGGTGTTCAGGAAAAGCCTGGATGGGGCACTTAGTGCCATGGTCTAGTTGACTGGCTAGGGCTGGGTGCTAAGTTGGCCTGGATGATCTTGGAGGTCTCTTCCAACCTGATTGATTCAATTCTATTGTATAATTATAAAGCTAGAACCAAAGTACAATTTCTTATTACTAAAAGCAACAGCAAGTGTAAAGAGAAAATTATATCAGCAAGTAATGTTATTAGAAACCCACTAATAAGATGTATAAAAGCATTTGAGCCATCTATGTGGGAAAGAAATAATTGACAAGAACTGGCACTGTAGCAGATTGTGCTAGTTTGAAGCTAGCTAGAATGTTTTGGTGAAAAGAACTAGATAATAGGCTGTGAAATGAAAACAATGGTGAGGTCTACTTCCCTCACAGTCTTGCTGAGATGTGTAGAAAGGAAAAGCAAAACATTAGATAAAGTCACTTTGCTTGGGCACTTCACTCTGGGCTGTGCTCTCAGCTCTTTGCCTGCTGGGGAGCTGAGGCTGCTGGCTGAACTCCATCTTGCTTCCTAACCTCACCCTCCATTTGCTTTGCTGATTTCACCTTTGCTTCTTAATCTTCTTGGCCAAACCTCCATTCTTCCTTGGGACTGGGGTAAGGTTCAGAGGGGTAGGGGGAAGGTGAAGGGGTGGTTGAGAGCCCCTCCTGGGGACTCAGGTTTCTGGGAGGGGAGTTGTGTTTCTGTATTACCTTTTTACCTTGTATATTTCTGTCTATAACTGTATATACTGTAAATATCTGCTTGTAAATTGTTCCAGCTGTAAATATAAGCTTCATTCAAATTTCCAGAGCCGACTGAGTCTAGTCTGGGTGATTTCTAAAGTGTGGGGGGTGGGGAACACCCAAATCTTCACACAGATGTAACAAGATAATAGTTGGAACTTGCACTGAAGCACCACGACAGACAAACTTAGACCACATAGGTGCCTTGTGTGAAAAAGCAAAGACAAGGTAAATACAGCAAAGACTAAAAACTTGGCACATTAGATTTCAGAAACCACCACAAAGTACTTTTCTAAGGCAATCAGAAACATTATTACTTTTCATAGCATCCTTAGTTTCCTAAGCACTTAGGGTAGTGTACACAGGCAACAATAAGAAAAGACTTGTCACGACTTGAATTGCTTTGGCTTTTCTGCTGGTTTCCATATTGGAGAGTAGTTGCCATATTATAGACATGGAATACAGGAAAAAAAAGCAAGGAAGGAAGATTTTGAAATCAGTCAAGGCTGTCTACAATTGTAGAAACCTTTCCAGGTGAATTTATACCATTTTTTAAACCAATGTAATTTAGTGCTGACATAAGCAAATTAAGTATGAACAGCACAGAATAGAAAGATTTATTCTAAGCCATCTAGTTGGTATATAGAACTTCACTGTAAACACAGTTAGTGTGACTATTGTGAAGCCTGAGGTTATAGCTTTCATTTCAAACACCTCTCTATAGAAGAAAGATATTGAATCAATAAGCTTTGTCATTTCAAGGGAATCTGCATTCTGTGGGTTTTATGTTCCCATCTACAGTTTTGCATTAATAAATGATAATGAATGTCAATCATGATCATAGAGAAAATCTCTGCTTACCTGAAATGTCCCTTACTTTGAAATAATAAAACCCATAGAAGTGTTATTCTGAGATTTCAGGCACAGTCAGACAAGCTCCATCAGTCACCAGTAGGAAGCGCATACCTTGGGATACATTTCCAGGCATATGGCTTCCAGACACAAAATATTTCTACAGAGTTATGAAAGAAAAAGCTTGAGGCAAAAGGCTAAAATATCTACTAATGAAGCACATGAGAAATTCAACTTTGCAATAACATACCAAAATATCTCAGTGCCCATCTCTATTTGTATCCAAAGCAGTTTGGATTTGTGGACCTCATCTGTCAAGGCAGTTTGCTTCGTTAATTCTATTTTATTCATTTTCAGACTGAAGTCCATGGAGCTACGATGATGGAACATTCACCACACTGCACACACTGGTTATCCAGGGCACCATTCTGACACTTTGACCTCCTGATTTAACAAGAAAAATTCTCTTCTTGCATGTGTGCAATTCAGAAGTGGTGTTTTCTGCTAATTGGATTTCACTTTTGAGACTTTTGAACATTTACACAGCCCATAGGTAAACTTCAAAATTGTCACCATCACTCTGTGTATTCAGATTTCAAACTTTCACAAACTCCCCTGGAGCAAAATTTTAACTCGAAGGTCAAGCAATGTTTTAAAGCACCAAGCTGGATTGTGTCAGCCACACAGACACTTCCTCCTAGACAATACTGCTAAAGTTTTGCTCGCCTGAAAGAAGTTTGCATTTTTGACAGTTACTTTAATGTTTGACTCCTATATTTTGCAAGTTGTTTGCCCTCCTATTCTATGAGAAATATCATAAAGACACATCTGGAAGGATAAGTATATTTTTGGCTTGATTTATTTATATCAATTTCATATCCCTTAGCAGAGCTAAGTCCTGAGAATTATCTTCCTACAGCCTTCCATGATGATGAACAGCAAAACCATTGACATTTTATTATTTATTTGCTTATTTTTCTAATCTCCTCCAGAGAGAGCCAGCTCGAGCAAAGAAATTGCTCTAAACATATTTCAGAGCATGAAGCCCTTTCTTAAGTCCATGGGGCCTGAAAAGATCCAGCCACAGGTTCTGGGGGAACTGGTGGATGAAGTTGCTAAACCACTGCCTGTCATATTTGAAAGGTCATAGCAGACTGGTGAAGTTCCTGCTGAATGCAAAAGGGTGAACATAACACTCATCCAGAAGAGGGGGAAAAGGAGGCCTGGAACACGAGCCCTGTGAGGAGAGGCTGAGGGAGCTGGGGTTTAGCCTGGAGAAGAAGAGGCTCAGGGGTAACCTCATTGCTGTCTACAACTACCTGAAGGGAGGTCAGTCTCTTCTCCCAGGTAACCAGCAACAGAACAAGGGGACACAGTCTCAAGGGAAGGGTTGCTTCTTTCAAAAATATTTTGAGAACAATTGAAGTTGAATTTCCCTGTTCTTTGTCTTCTGTCACTGAGTTTCAGGGAAGCAGAAAGTTAGTGAGGATAGACTTTGTGGGCTGATGCCGTGGGCAGTAGAATCAGGGGGTTGAGTCCAACCATTTAACATGTTGTTTGGTAAGATCTACATTTACTCAGTTTTTTTCATCTCCATTAGTTATTCAATGAAAAAAAACAAGACCCTCTGAAACTGATATTTGTTCTTGACTTTGCCTAAGCTCTAAGGTTTGCAAATTCAGCTTTAAAATGAGAGAATTTCTTACATTTATGATCATTATTAGAAGAAGGAACCACATTTGAAGGCAAATTCTTGGTAGCATGTGGGGAATTTTGAACTTTAGCATTATATTCCTTTATTTTCTTTCTTTTAATCCACATCCATTCCCCACAGATGACTGATAATGAACTGTGCTGGAACCAGGAAAAGAAAGAGAATAAATAAACACAAGAGAAACTGTCAAATACTAGACTTAAGAAGAAAAGGAAAGCAACTCAGATGTGTCTCTTCCCTCTTCTCTTCATGATTACTTTATTCCTAAAAATAGAATAGAATAGAATCAACCAGGTTGGAAGAGACCTCCAAGATCATCCAGCACAACCTAGCACCCAGCCCTATCCAGTCAACTAGACCATGGCACTAAGTGCCTCATCCAGTCTTCTCTTGAACACCTCCAGGGACAGTGACTCCACCACCTCCCTGGGCAACCCATTCCAATGCCAATCACTCTCTCTGGCAAGAACTTCCTCCTAACATCCAGCCTATACTTCCCCTGGCACAACTTGAGACTGTGTCCCCTTGTTCTGTTGTTGGTTGCCTGGCAGAAGAGACCAACCCCCACCTGGCTACAACCTCCCTTCAGGTAGTTGTAGACAGCAATGAGGTCTGCCCTGAGCCTCCTCTTTTCCAGGCTAAACAACCCCAGCTCCCTCAGCCTCTCCTCATAGGGTTTATGTTCCAGGCCCTTCACCAGCCTTGTTGCCCTTCTCTGTAATAGAGTATTTAAGGTGAAAAGAGAATCAGAAATTCTGATACAGAGAAACCAAGGAACTTAAAAGAGTCACAGCATCTTGCTAAGAGTAGCAGTAAGAATTAAAATCAGGTTCCATTTCCAATTTTGTTATCACCAGCAATAACAGAAAAAAAATCCCAAAACCAAAAAAACTTAACCCAAACCTAACAAAAAACCCGACCCAAACCCAACCTCAAAACCCAACCAACAGACAAACACCACAGGCAGCAGCATCATCTTCCTGAAGCTACTAGAGGATAATATAGACAAGACTGCATTCAGTCCAGAAATAGCAATTAGATGAAGAGTTCTAAATATTATCAAAACTGTACACAGGCAGGTGCATTGTATGGTAGTTGGCCAAAAAAAACATAGGCATTTGCAGAATTGGAACTGTCCATTATGATATAGATGAGCACTTGAACACAGAAATCCCAAGTATCAGTCACTGCTATTACTTCAACCTCTACGAAGAGATAGTTTTGTCTGAAAAAATAGCACCAAGTCTCTTGTGCTTACTCATTCAAGACATTACTTGACCTTTGAGTTAAAACCTTGCTCTAAGAGAGTTTGCAAAACTTTGAAATCTGAATACACAGAGTGATGGTGACAATTCTGAAATTTACCTGTGGGCTGTGTAAATGTTCAAAGGTCTCAAAACAGAACTCTCTATGAAGGAGACAACACCAATCCTGCAGGATAAAGACTGCAGACAAGGAGAGATCTTTTACTTATTGTATTCAACTATATATATAGTAGGATTTTCCAACATGTTTTTTTAGGCAATTCTTTCTGTACTGAGTTATTCATACAGTTACACTGACCTGTAGTCACATGGCTACTAAAGTTGGTAAGAGAGCATAAATCACAGAATCACAGAATGTCAGGGGCTGGAAGGGACCTTGAAAGATCATCTAGTCCCACCACAGCAGGATCACCTATACCAGATCACATAGGAATGCATCCAGATGGATTTTGAATATCTCCAGAGAGGGAGACTCCACAACCCGCCTGGGCAGCCTGTTCCAGTGTTCTCTCACCCTTACAGCAAAAGAAATCATCATCATGTTTACATGGAACTACTTATGCCTCAACTTCCACCCATTACC
This sequence comes from Tricholaema leucomelas, assembly GCA_013400475.1. Lineage (NCBI taxonomy): Eukaryota > Metazoa > Chordata > Aves > Piciformes > Lybiidae > Tricholaema lacrymosa > Tricholaema leucomelas. The sequence continues at coordinate 176,492 of WAAF01002178.1, forward strand.
CCTTGTCCTGTCATTGGGTATCACCAAGAAGAGCCTGGCTCCATCCTCTTGGCACTCGCCTTTTACGTATTTATAAACATTTATGAGGTCACCTCTCAGCCTCCTCACAGCTAATGAGCCCCAGCTCCCTCAGTTTCTCCTTTCTAAGGAAGATCTTCCATTCCTTTAATCATATTTCAGATGCTGCCTTACCAGGGCAGAGTAAAGGGGGAGAAGAATGTCTTTTCACCTACTAGCCACACCCCTTCTGATACATCCCAGAATGGTATTAGCCTTCTTGGTCACAAGGGCACACTGCTGACTCATGGTCAACCTCCCATCAAGTAGGATCCCCAGATCCTTTTCCCCTTCACCTTCCCCTTCACCTTCATTCAAATGACCATTACTATCTCTGGGAACTTACTTATGTAGAGACTATGAAATAAAAGTTTGTTCACCTCTTCATTTCTTGCCCAGCTATCTCCTTTCTCCACATCTAATCATTATCTGCAAAAACCTTTAGCAGGGCATTTGAAAGTAGATTTTCTTTAAAGAAAGTCCCACTCAGCCCAAACCATTTCAAGATTGTAGAAGCAGAAGACAGGCAAAAAAGACTCAAGGAATTCTCATCAGATAGATCCTGAAGAAGCATTGCACATTATGCTACTGACTGTCTCAGAGATGTCAGCACATATACTAGTACCTTCTAGAAACTACTCTGGTGCCAGACAAAAGCTGAGGGCCAGGATGACATGAATGTTGTCTGTAGAAAGGCATCCCACTTTTAACAGAATTCACTTGAAGCATTCAATAATTGCTCTGCAATACTATGCTTTTGATTTCATTAATGTCATTTGATAGCTCATCAGGCTTTCCTTGGGTATGAGAAAAGCCTTTTGCTATAAAGACAGCATAACAGAAATCCTTATATTGCTAGTGCTAGTCTATTCTAGTCTCATTTGCTGTAGCTATAGGTAAAGAGATTTGTTATTCTTTTTACTGGTCAAATGCAATCAGTTTGTCTTCTACAATTATACTGTAGGTCCTCAGTGTTGCGGAGGGGGTCAGAGTGGCTGGAGAGCAGCCAGACAGAGAGGGATCTGGGGGTGCTGATTGATACCCGCCTGAACATGAGCCAGCAGCGTGCCCAGGTGGCCAAGAGAGCCAATGGCATCCTGGCCTGCATCAGGAATGGTGTGGTCAGCAGGAGCAGGGAGGTCATTCTGCCCCTGTACTCTGCACTGGTTGGACCACACCTTGAGTACTGTGTCCAGTTCTGGGCCCCCCAGTTTAAGAGGGACATTGAGATGCTTGAGCGTATCCAGAGAAGGGCGACGAGGCTGGTGAGAGGCCTCGAGCACAGCCCTACGAGGAGAGGCTGAGGGAGCTGGGATTGTTTAGCCTGGAGAAGAGGAGGCTCAGGGGTGACCTTATTGCTGTCTACAACTACCTGAGGGGTGGTTGTAGCCAGGAGGAGGTTGCTCTCTTC
>WAAF01002178.1:178304-201920 GCA_013400475.1 Tricholaema leucomelas
AGGCTGGAATACTCCCGGCTTCAGGGGCAATAGTCTCTGACTGTAGCTGCTGGGTCCTTCTGGCTGCTGTGTCCAGCCAATGGGTGTGCAGTGGGATGCATGGCTGCATGGGGAGTCTGAGCTCCATAAAGGCAGGCTTAAGTGAATGAATGCACCAGCGAGCAAAAGAGGAACGCCGGCACGTGAATGCAAGTCTATTTATTAACTGTGGGCCGAGATCGATGGTCTCATTGGCCACCAATAACCAATCAGGCTTGCAGTCAGCCAACCTTGCCATAATAGGCAAGGAGCCACAGGCCTGGACTTTCCAAACATGGGGCTCACATGGGCCTAGCACCCGGCAAGCATGAGCTGCACACGTGGGGGCTTACACAACCTAAAGCCTGGGCAGGCCAGACTCCACGTGGCTCCAGGCCCGTTGTGCCCCTCTGTGCTGGCCATGTGCTCACCCCTGATAAGAAGCAGGAAAAACATGTCCAGGCAGGGCAAGGCATATGGAGGTCTGATTTTGGGCCTATGGGCCCTCCACGACACTCAGTCTTCTTCATAGTAATCCAAAGTGTTCATGGTTTAGGAAGTTTCATGTTTGTCAGGAGTAACAACATTCATGAGAAATATCAACTTAACAGGTTTTCCAATTCTTCTGGACTGCTTCAGCAAGTGTGGTATAGGGAATGCTAAGAATTTGCTATGGCAATAAAGGTTCAAGCATGAAAAGATAAAATTTAAATAAAACTCTGAAGTAAATATGTCTTAAAACTTCCCCTTTCAGAATATGACTTGTAGCACAGAGCTGTGTTGAGGGGGGGAACTCTGCCGCCTACGCCAGTTTGTGGCGAAGCGGAGAAATCAATTGGTGCGAGATAATATTTATGAAAATATATTTATTAAACTCAATATTCTTAACTCTCAACACCCCCCAACCACTATATTAACATTAAATAGGATTCATTCACAGGTATGAAGAACCTTATGGGAAAAATATCACAATAAATGGCTTATTAAGAACTATATTACAATGACTAGCATATAACTATTATATATCTTAAAAAGTCCCCTTTCAGAATATGACTTGTAGGACAGAGCTGTCACCATGAAAGGTGATGTTCATAAGAAAAACAAAATCAACTTTTCCATAAAAAAATATTGCTGAGAATAGATGAAACAGATTCCACCTAGAAGTAAAAAGCTTCTTTTTGCATCACAGTACTCAGCTTTTCACTAAAAACTCTCCATCTCCACTAAAAACTCTCCATTTTTATTGTTTTTTTTATTTGTTTATTTGTTTGTTTGTTTTTTTTTTTAATATTGTTATGTCAGAAAATCTGTTTAAAGTGAAAAAAAAATGCAAGAATATATCAGTTTGGATATTCTACTGAAATAACTTCTTAAGTACTTATACAAACAGAAAGTGAAAAGCATTCTAGAATACCCAGAAGGGTAGCTATATCTGACATTCACAGTAGATGTTGGAGATAAATATTCACGTCCCTGTTATGTTCAATATTCAGATAAATATTTACTAAGCATAAAATGAAAAGTGATTCTGGAAGTCAACAGTGGGAGCGTTCCCTTGCACCACAGAAGTCATTGGTTAAACACTCTGCTCCAAGTTGTATTTTGTTGTTTACATGGTTGGAAGAGTTAAAAGGAACATCAACACTACCAAAACCCACTTACAAACTACCTTGATGATTAGAAAAGTGTTTGGGAAGATAGGCAATGATGCTTTGGAACATCATAAACTCTAAGTGGTATATCCTCAATAGGCATTTTAAACACTAATTTACCAAATATTACCAGGGTATCTTTCCTGTTTTGTTTTTTTTCTTGCTTTTCACAAACACAGTCACAGGACGGCAGGGGTTGGAAGGCACCCAAAGAGGTCATTGTGTCACTGCATGTCCTCCTGTCCTGGAGTCCTGTGTACCCCAAAATTCCTCTCCCTCTGTGGTTTGAATGGGAGAGGAAAAAGGTGTGAAAAGACCTGTTCCCCTCCCCCCTGCCCTGCAGGCATGAAGCGGGGGAGCGAGGTTCCCGTGCGGCACGTGGGTGGCCCTGTGCAGGGCCCACGCTGGAATCGGCTGGGGATTGGCTGTGGTCTTCGTGCCCAGGAAGTGGTAACTCAGCTCTTTGTCTAGGAAGGGTATAAATACTGGGGGGGCTTCCTGCCTTGGGGTCCCCACCTTGGGGTGTTCCTACCTTGGAGTTTGTTCCTGCCTTGGAGTTGTCCCCTGTCTGCATAGCTTCTGCACAAGGAGCCCCTGACGCTCTGAAAGACAGGCTCTGAAGGACTGGGTACACCTTAAGTACCCCCTTTGTGCAGCTTTATAGCTCTTAACGACCCTCGGAGGCTTCTGAAAGACCCGATGGGACAAGCCTTTGGACTGCCCTTCCATTCAAACCAGCGTGATTCTGCTGTGAGTGGATTTGGCTCAGCCTTATATTGATAGTAGGGAAGCTATATTTAATAGCTCAAGCCTTTTCCAACTTCTGACATCCAAAATAGTCAAGTCTACCTGTGGCATCCATGTAGATCTTCTCAACCAACTAAGAACCTGCTAACTAAAAATTAAATTAATTTCTGTATCTAGTTTTGGGTGCAGTTTTTGGGGAAATAAAATAACTCTATTTTTTATATAAATTCCTGACTCGGCCACATTAATTCCCTGCCTCCATAACACCTCGTCTTAATACTAAAAAGTCTAAGAAATGCTTAATTCTACTAAATCCATACCTAGTGAGGAGCAGCTTAGTGTTTATCCAAACTGCACCTACCTTTTGAAGAACAGTCTTCCACCTTGTGAAGCAGATAATGTACCTGCTATGAAAGTCTGAAACTCTTCAGAGCTTTCTGAATATAGTAATTTTTTTGTCCTGCCTGCAGCTCATGTAATGGTACTGCCCTGAAAGAGGCTGATTCACACAGGCATGTTTCTGACTCTCATGGTTTGATAAGGCTGTTTGCAGAAGGAAGAGGAATCCCCGGCCACCAAGCACTAAAAGCAGCCACTACAGACTAGATGTTTGTCTGAGCGGTAAAGATCACTAAGGGGATTTGAAACATACTGTCTTTAATACTAATTAGTGTTTTCAAAATGTTCCTTTAAGTAATTCAAGCAGAATAGATAAATGGAAATACATTATAAACAAGCAGATATGAATTTCAATCTCAATGATTCTCTCTTTTTGATTTTGATCTTATACACACATATAAATCACAGAATCACAAAATAACAACACTTTAGAGGTTGGAAGGGACCTCCAGAGATCGAGGCCAACCTCCCTGCCAAGGCAGAATCACCTGGGGCAGTTCACATTGCCTATCATATTTGAAAGGTCATAGCAGACTGGTGCTATGGTGGGATTTGAAAGTCTTCAGAGAAGACTCCATAACTTCTCTGGGCAGCCTGTTCCAGTGCTTCATCACCCTGACTGTAAAGAAGTTTCCCTTATGTTGAGGTGAAACCTTCTATGTCCCAGTTTGTTGCCACTGCTCCTTGTCTGCTTATCACTGAAACTAGATTTGTCCTATACACTTGACATCCACTCTTCAGATATTTGTACACATTAATAAGATCTCCTCTTAGTCTTCTCCAGACTAAACAGCCCTGGGGTTCTCAGTCTCTCTTCATTAGAGGAGATGCTCAAGTCCCCCAGTCATCCTCATGGCTTTCTGCTGGACTCTTTTCAGTATTTATATATATAAACACCATCCATATATAGTTTTGTGAGATAATGTCAAAGAGAGACCATGTTGCAACAGACAAAATAGCACCTAACTGCTAAATACAGCACCTAACTGCTAAATATAACCAAATCAGCTTTTTCATTCTGTCATAACTGATATTTTTTTTCCTTTTTTAAAATCACTTTGTCTTAGAATAGAATAGGATAGAATCAATCAGGTTGGAAGAGACCTCCAAGATCATCCAGGCCAACCTAGCACCCAGCCCTATCCAGTCAACTAGACCATGGCACTAAGTGCCTCATCCAATCTTTTCTTGAACACCCCTAGGGACGGTGACTCCACCACCTCCCTGGGCAGCCCATTCCAATGCTAATCACTCTCTCTGGCAAGAACTTCCTCCTAACATCCAGCCTATACTTCCCCCGGCACAACTTGAGGCTGTGTCCCCTTGTCCTGTTGCTGGTTGCCTGGGAGAAGAGACCAACCCCCACCTGGCTACAACCTCCCTTCAGGTAGTTGTAGACAGCAATGAGGTCTGCCCTGAGCCTCCTCTTCTCCAGGCTAAACAACCCCAGCTCCCTCAGCCTCTCCTCATAGGGTTTGTGTTCCAGGCCCCTCACCAGCCTTGTTGCCCTTCTCTGGACACGTTCCAGCACCTCAACATCTCTCTTGAATTGAGGAGCCCAGAACTGGACACAGTACTCAAGGTGTGGCCTGACCAGTGTTGAGTACAGGGGAAGAATAACCTCCCTCGTCCTACTGGCCACACTGTTCCTGATACAGGCCAGGATGCCATTGGCCCTCTTGGGTCTTGTTCATCCCACGGTATAAACCAGCATTTTATTCACTGTCTCCATTCCCAGATAAACACATCTTATTCCTTATGTCCTAGGAGCCTAAGATCATTTTCACATCATAGCTGCACTTCAGTCTAATGAATGAACCAACAAAAAGACAATAAAATCAAGGGCACATTTGTGTATTTTTGAGCACAAGATTTTTATAGTCCTTGGAAAAAAGAAAGGAAGTAATTTATTCCCTTATCTTCCAAAATCAGAAGCAGAGACACCTTATGACTCATTCGCTTCTGCACTATAAAGTCAAACAAACAGTACTCAAGTCGTTGCAGGGAGTTTTAACTCTCATGAGTGGATGAATTATACAAAAATAACCAAGAGATGTATTGCATGCTAGGGCTGTTTCAGTAGTGCAATCCTGAGGACTTGATGGCACATTTTGGGTTGCGAGGGACCTTAAGGACCATACAGTTCCAAGTCCCCATGCCATGAGCAGTGACACCTTCCACTAGATCATGTTGCTCAAAGCCCCGTCTAACCTGACCTCAGAATTAATAAAAACTATTTTTTTTTTCTTGGATGCATAGCAGTTCTGTGTTTTTAATGTGTCATTTGTCTGATAAAAGATTGGAGTTTATGATACTATTGAAACAATTAAACACGTCCACCATTCCCAAATGGGTTTTGTTTCAGCAGGACAAAAATTGACCTTCCAATAGCTAGCAGCAATTCCAATGTGCAAACTGAAAATAGCCTTTATAATTAGAAGGCCAAGTAAGAGTGCTTGCTGATGCAAATGTAAATCCTTTTAAAAGTCAGTGAAACAAAGTCTGATCGTCCCTGAACAATCCCTGCTGCAGGTTTTTGAGGTCAGTCTACAGTTTGGTATGATAACACACAGAGGTCTTCACCTAAGTTAGTGTCTTATGGTCTTCTAGCTTCTTCATGTCTGTAGCTTATTCAACATTTAACATCTTGAAACTAACAAAGAGAATTAAATCTGTTAAAGTCTTTTAAAAGCTTGTAAGACATGACCTACTGCTGTTTGTACATTTGCAGACACCCACTGCCCTCTCATTCCATATATCATCAAGATATTTTCATACGACTTAATCTAGAATACATTTTATAAGTGTTCAGATCAAGGGAAATATTGATTGCTCTCTGGACCATTTTGCTATATAATTTCCATGATATATCTTCTCTGAGTGAATCTCACTTGATCTCCTGAACATCATGCAAAACAATTCCACAACATACTAAAAAGTTTTCATTGTCTTTATCTCACTGTTCAACTCCCACGTATTTCTACAGTTTCAACTCCCAACAATTAATCTTCATTAGAGATACATTTAGGAAATTAAGATGACCATCCAGAGCTGCAAAAAGTTCCAATGTACCTGTATAGAGATAGTACTGTGTGCTAGTTTGAAGCTAGCTAGAATGTTTTGGTGAGAAGAACTAGATTACAGGCTGTGAAAGGAAAACAGTGGTGATGTCTTCTTCCCTCATAGACTTGCTGAGATGTATAAGAACAAGAATCAAAACACAGATAACTCACTACTCCTGCTGGGGAGCTCCGAGCTGCATCTCTCTCTCTAACCTCACCCTCCATTTCTCTGACTAATCTACTTTGCTTCCTAACCCCCTGGCCAAACCTCCATTCTTCCTTGGGACTGGGGTAAGGTTGAGAGGGGTAGGGGGAAGGTGAAGGGGTGGTTGGGAGCCCCTCCTGGGGACTCAGGTTTCTGGGAGGGAGCTGCGTTTCTGTACTACCTTTTACATTGTATATTTCTGTAAATATCTGCTTGTATATTATGCTGTCTGTAAATATAAGCTTCATTCATATTCCCAGAGCTGGCTGAGTCTAGTCTGGGTGATTTCCAAAGTGTGGGGGGCAGGGAACACCCAAACCATCAGATATCGAAGATTCCTTCTTATAATTTACAAGGAATTTAAATTTTTTATTCTAAATTAAGGAAGTTTTGCAGACTTTTTTTTTAAACTGAAATTTGCTTTAAAGCAAATTTGCTCTAATAGGGAGAAAGGACAGATCTGCAATCTCTTGCACTTTGGATGCTGCTAAAACTTTGTGACTGTTCCCAATGCAGAAAGGCTCACATAACTTCTTTATTGTCAAAAAGCCCAGACTAGTCTTTAAGTGAACTTTTACAATAACTGGTGAAATGATGACTGTTCAAAGTGGATGCTTATTTGAGAATAGACACTCCATGAATATGGAGTCCTGAATGGAGTGCTTCAAGCAAACTGGAAGAAGGTATGGAGTACTGCAAAATGTGAAAAAGTATGGTGCAGCTTCTGCCTTACAGAATCAGCAGATAGTAAGATATATAATCAAGATTTTAAAGTAGAAAGACTTTTTGGTTTTGTTCTGGGTTTGGTCGTTGTCTTTTTGTTTGCTAATTTGTTTACGTGGTTTTTTTTTCTCTTATTTTGTTTTCGTTTTTGTTTTCAAATGAATGTACTCTTTGACTCAGCAAGGATATCAGGAGGCATTTACAACGTTCTTAACACAAGCACAAGTCATTTCTGTGTATAGAACACAGGGCAAAATTAAGTGAATGCAGTGCTAGAGGCAAGAACCTGAAGGAGCAGCTAATGCTTTGCCTTTGGTTAAGCACTAAGAGGTACCGCATCTGTGTTTTCTACAGCAAAAGGATACACTCTCTGTAGAGATGTCAACATCAAGGAATAGCATCCCCAGGGAGCATGCTGAAAGGCAAACTAGAGCAAGAAAAACAGGCATTTCCCCTGCCTCTTAGTTCCTCTTAGTTCCCTTCTGCATCTGTCATGACTCACCACCCTAGCAGTCATTCACATTTAGCAGTGCACATAGTGGGCTTCAAGCTCTCACAATCCTCCAGAAGTACTTTAACTACACTGATTTACATAAGAAAGGTTTGTTGCTTTGTTTTTGTTTTGGTTTGTTTTGGTTTGGTTTTTTCCTCTCCTTCATTATCTAGGAACCTCATGACTCCTGGACATCAGATTTTTACTACAACAAGATTGATGAAAAATGAAGAAACAGGAAATCAGTCAAACACATTTAAAACATAGAATCCTAATTTTTAGCCACATTCCCCCCCAAGCTAATGGATCTCACATACAGACACATCCTGTACACGCTTCTCCTGCAGAGACAGGTCACCACCAAAAAAACCCTCTTCTTTCTATTGTTATTGTTGTTCTTTCTAATTGTGATTATGTCATAGATGAATATACATACTATTTTATTTCTGCATATACAGAATGCTTTTGAAAGAACATATAAGCAGAATGGGTTACAGAGAACCCAAGCCAATGTAATAGAATCACAGAACAGTTCATGTCCTTCTTGTGTTGGGGGCTCCAGAATTACAGAATCATAGAATCAATCAGGTTGGAGGAGACCTCCAAGATCATTCAGTCTAACCTATCACCCAGCCCTATCCAGTTGACTAGACCATGGCACCAAGTGCCTCATCCAGGCTTTTCTTAAACACCTCCAGGGACGATGACTCCACCACCTCCCTGGGCAGCCCATTCCAATGGCAAATCACTCTCTGTGAGACAATAAAGACAATAAATTGTATCAGAACCTTCTTTGAGTAATATTCTATGTCTCAGAAGTTGTGTTTATACAATAATTTGTATTTTTTTTGGACATAAAATTACACACTGCCCTCTGCTTGTACAGCCTAACCTCCAAAGTGGGTATGATGGTTGATACACTATCAGGCTACAAACTAAGGGAAGGACAAATGCATTGGACCAAGCTGAATGATGGTTCATCTGAACCAGCTCTTCTCACACTGAATTTGTGTTGTAATTCTTCCTGAAAAAGAAAGGGAAAGAGAAAAGATAACTCTTGGCTCTGTGTGCAAGCTCATAATACAAAGCAGCTGCCAGTGAGTTTATGTCATGCAGAGCTTTCATGTCATGATTCAGGTGGTCTGTCCCCATCTTGGAAATTATTTCTCTTTTATAACCATTTCCTTCATATTAGAAAATCCTATAGCATTTCTGACAAATGCAATAAAAAACTTGTTTCAAAAGTGCTGAATAGAGATTTTCTCTGAAGTGGAACGTGATGACAGCTGAGCAGCATAAACCAGGACTAATGTCAAAATATTAGGGCAGGAAGAAAAAGATATACTGGTTCTTTGCCTAAGCATAGTCTTATGGATTGGAAACAGTGTACAGAGGTGGGCTACCTAGCAGAGACTAAGCTTTCATCCCCAAAAGATGTCTCATGTAAATTTGACAAAAACATGGAACTTCAGAGAATCTGGTTTCCATTAAACAGTAATTAAAATCTTTCATGACTACTTTCATGACTATTTGTCTGGGTTGATGAAAAGCTCAACATGAGCCGGCAGTGTGCACATGCAGCCCAGACAGCCAACCGTGTGCTGGGCTGCATCAAGAGCAGTGTGGGCAGCAGGGCAAGGGAGGGGATTCTCCCCCTTTACTCTGCTCTCCTCAGACCCCACCTGGAGTACTGTGTGCAGTTCTGGAGCCCCCAACACAAGAAGGACATGGAACTGCTGGAGCCAGTCCAGAGGAGAGCCACAAAGATGATCAGAGGGCTGCAGCAGCTCTGCTATGAGGACAGGCTGAGAGAGTTGGGGCTCTTCAGCCTGGAGAAGAGAAGGCTTCGAGGAGACCTTAGAGTGGCTTTCCAATATCTGAAGGGAGCCTACAGGAAGGCTGGGGAGGGACTATTGACAAGGTCTAGTAATGTCAGGACGAGGGGCAATGGGTTTAAACTGGCAGAGGGGAGATTTAGACTGGATTGGTTGCCCAGGGAGGTTGTCGATGCTTCCTCCCTGGAAGCATTTAAGGCCAGGCTGGATGAGGCCTTGAGCAACCTGCTCTAGTGGGAGGTGTCCCTGCCTAAGGCAGGGGTTTGGAGCTGGATGATCCTTGAGGTCCCTTCCAACCTAAACCATTCTATGATTCTATTTTCAGAGTACTTGATTATTCCAAAACCTGTATTTTGGCTAAATGGGCAAACAGAGAGATACAGAGTTTTAAAGTATGATTTTAGAATTATCACAGTTGTTCATCAGGTGATAACTTAGTTACTGTCTGTTTAAAATTGATCACTGGATATTAAAAAAAAACCAACAAACCAACCTCCTAAGAATCTATAAGAAAAACATTTTGAGCACCTGCATTCTGCTTGTAAGACTGTACTAATGTTTTCATAATTTTTCTGATTAATAAGAAAGCAAACCCAGATAAATTTATATACAGAGATTACTTGAAGCCTACTCTCAAGTAAAAACCACTAATCTCTTTTTGGAGCACTTGCTAAGTCTCAACATATTTCTGCCTCAACCTGCAGAATAAGACAACAATTCCTTAGAATCTTTGTCTATATGTTCACACTGAAAAATAGAAGAAGATATTTAATCAGAGGATTAAGTAAATAAATCTCACTCATTTCCAAGGACAACTGCCTACTAGACCTCTTTGGACACCAACAACATGCTCCCTGTGATTTCTGTTTAACAAGCAGTCTGTATTAAGCTCATATCTGGGGCTAAACTGATGATTCTCTTCCCAGAAAAAAAAAAAGGGGAATTAGGAAAAGGAGAGAAAACCCACAGGTTGGAATGGAAAGGCATCTAATGAAGTAGTCAAATGAATACTGATTTTGAGTTACTTAAGTATATAAAATTATGCACAGAATCACAGAAAACATCCAATTTGATGAGACCTCCAAGGTCATCCAATCCATCCTTCCACCCAGCACTGAAGGGTCAATACTAAACCATGTCCCTAAGTGCCAGGTCCACATGCTGTTTAAACACCTCCAAGGGTGGTGACTCTACCACTGCCCTGGGCAGACCGTTCCAGTGTTTGCTACACCCCTCTGTGAAGAAGTATTTCCTAGCATCCAGTCTGAACCTCCCCTGGTGTAGTTTGCATTTGTTTCTTTTAGTTCCTGTTGCTTGCCACCAGGAAGAAGAGTGAGAGAGCAATAAGGTGTCCCTTCAGTCTCCTCTTTTCCAGACTGAACAACTCCAGCTCCCTTAGATGCCCCTCATAGGCCATGTGCTCCTGGCCCCCCACAAAGCCTCATTGCCCTTCACTGGACACGCTCCATAACCTCAATGTCCTTGTAATGAGAGGCCCAGAACTGAACACAATACTCCAGGTGTGGCCTCATACCAGTGCTGAGGAGAGGGGGATGACCACCTCCCTGTTCCTGCTGGCCACAGTGTTTCTAATACAAGCCAGGCTGCTATTGGCTTTCTTGGCCACCTGGGCACACTGCTGACTCATATTTAATTGACTGTCAACCAGAACCCTCAGGTATCTCACCAAGTTGCAGCTGTCTAACCACACATCCCCAAGTCAGTAGCCTACCATGGGATTTTTGTGACCCAGGTGTAGGGCTTGGAACTTGGCATTGTTAAATGGTATACAATTAGCCTTGACCCACTGGTCTAACCTACCCATGTCTCATGGACCTGTCCAGGTGTCATGGCAAATCCTCCCTACTCTCTAGCAGATTAACACAGTCACCTAGAGTGGTGTCATCTGCAAACTTACTGGGGGTGCACTCAATCCTCTCATCCAGATCACTGCTAAAGACAAACAGAAATGGATGTGATTCCTTTTCGTGTACTGATTGTATTATTGTCAAAAAGCTATGACCAACACACAGGATAATTTAAGCAGTTTTATGATGACCAATTAATTTTCATTTCTTATGGCTTTGTATCTTATATTTGATCCTGACACTCTGAGTGCCTGTTTGTGCAAGTGCATCATCTCTCATCAGTATGACCTCACATCTCAACTTTCTTTCTGTTAATGCATAGAATCGTAAAGTCATGGAGTGGTCTGCATTGGAATGGACCTCCAAAGGTCATTTAGTCCAACCTCCTTTGCACTAATCAGGGATATCCTCAACTAGATCAAGTTGCCCAGAGACCTGTTGAGCCTCACCTTGAATATCTTCAGGGATGAGGCCTCAACCACCTCCCTGGGCAACCCAATGCAGTGCGTCACTACCCTCATGGGAAAGAACTTGTTCCCAACATCCAGTTTGAATCTGCTCTTTTCTAGTTTGAAATCATTTCCCCTTATCCTATCATTACATGTTTGCAGCTTTTCTTGAACTTCTGCTTGGACATCACAGAGTTTGAAGGAACTCAGTGCTCTTTGAGACTTTTCTCTGTCCAACCTGGCAGAAATCAGTCAATTTGTGAAAGTGCTATTATGGAAAGAGGTATAACAATGATTAAAAAAAAAAAAAAAGGAAAAAGAAAGAAAGAAAGAAAAGAAGTTGAGACCAAACTTTTTCTTTCTTTGTTCCTTAGGTGGCCATGCCTTAAATCCACCTATTATTTTACTTCCATCAAGTGGACACTGGAGTTCCACGCCTGACCCTAAGAGAGGTAACTATACTTTTGAATAAGAAGGAGAAAAGACTAAAGCTGTTTTACTTTTAATTTAAAAAATCTGACTTAAAACCTGCTTTAAAAAGACTCCCTTGCTTAGATCACTTTGATTTTTTGTACTACGTTGTCATGACACGTACGAGGCACAGGAAAAGCTTAGCATTAGACAGTCTGAATAATCCAAGTACAAAACAATTTACCTAAATGACACGTTTTCAAAACTGATGGCAAGCAGATGCAATGAGAAGTTACATTACAGTCTCACAGTATCTCAGTATTACCAAAGTTGGAAGAGACCTCACGGATCATCAAGTCCAACCCTTTACCACAGAGCTCAAGGCTAGACCATGGCACCAAGTGCCACATCCAATCCTGCCTTGAACAGCTCCAGGGACGGTGACTCCACCACCTCCCTGGGCAGCCCATTCCAGTAGCCAATGACTCTCTCAGTGAACAACTTTCTCCTCACCTCAAGCCTAAATTTCCCCTGGCGTAGCTTGAGGCTGTGTCCTCTTGTTCTGATGCTGGCTGCCTGAGAGAAGAGAGCAACCTCCTCCTGGCTACAACCACCCCTTCATTCTTGTGAAGGTCACAGGCTCAGTAATAGCACACAGAAATTTTAGGCATGTTATTAAATTTCCTTCTATAAATTATGCAAACAAGAAAGAATAAAGATCAAAGAGAAGCCTCAGGAGACCATAGCCAATCATATACTTGATACGTTTGTATTACCTACCACTTACATAACACATGAGCTATAGCGCAATATTGTTTTAAGATAAAACAGGCAATTTGGAATAAAAGCTTTAACCCTTAGAGCTATTTAAATAAAATAATGCAAATAATCTCTCTCTTGCCTTTCCACTCTCCTTAAATAGCAAGAGTTCCCCTTTGTAAAACTATACCATGAATATAGCAAATTTTCAACATAAATTTCCAAAGGAAAGAGGTATCCATGTGTGTCTAACAAAGGGACACCCATTTCCTCACACTGATATGCCAGGGTTTTGTTGGTTTTTTTTGTTTGCTTTGTTTTCTGGGAAAGCTAATAACCACTATATGTATTAAAGCACAGTCTTTGTCTTGGGCAGAGCTTGTAATACAATGAAATGTTCATGTCTCACTATGGGTGATCAGTGTAAAGTACGGAGGAGTAGAAAAAGTTTCTTTAATGTTATATATCTTGGACTTCAGAAAATTAGGATTGCTGGTAGATACATAAACAGACGTAAAAAATAACTTCAAATATGACCCATGAGCCCCCATGGAAATAATCATAAAGGACTATGTTTCCATGTAAAAAGTAGTAATGTCCCTCATAAAGATGGAAGAGAAAGAAGGCATCAAAAGCACAGATATCTTACATGTCAGAACATGAAAATAATCTCTACTAGTATTCAGGTGCTCTCTGAACATTCTATGTTTGGGACAAATTTCTTATGGACTTCAGATCCAGGAAAAAAGCTGCAGTCAATCTATTTTCCTTCAGTGTTAGATTTTGGTGGACAGAGGAAAGAAGGAGGGTATTTTCATTCTCACTGGTCAAATGCAGACCTTAAGACCATGTGTGTGATTAGGCTGCAGGTTTTATATGGTAGAAGAGTAATAATTTCAAGCTGAATACAAGTGCTAGATTGTATGGTCCTGCTCTGACAGGGGAGTTGGACTCAATGATCTCTTTGGGTCCCTTCCAACCCTTGACATCCTCTGATCCTGTGCTATCCTGTGTAGAACATGAGAAACAAAGAGTGTAAGAAGAATTAGTTTTTCAAGACTACTTAGAGTGTGTGAAGAAGGAGGCCTACAGGAGAGCTGGTAAGGGACCCTGTTACTGTGTCGGGTAGTGATAGGACTAGGGGGAATAGATCCAAGCTGGCGGCAGGTAGGTTTAAATTAGATGTTAGGAAAAAGTTCTTCACTACAAGAGTGGTGAGACACTGGAACAAGCTGGCCAAAGAGGTGGTGGAAGCCCCATCCCTGGATGTTTTAAAGCCAGGCTGGATGGGGCTCTGAACAACCTGATCTAGTGTGAGGTGTCCCTGCCCATGGAAGGTGGATTGCAACTAGATGATCCTTGAGGTCCCTTCCAACCCTGACAATTCCATTATTCTGTGATTCTATGAATGAAGAGTGGTACTGAAATATTTAATTTAGATAACAAGTTGAGGTTTTGATAGATTCAAGTACTGCACACTGAATCTTGTTACATTTGAAAAACCAGTCCAAAATTCTTTTGAAATAACCACAAAAGTCATTATCATTATATTTGCACTGAAAAGTTTGAGTAGTTCTTGTATTATGTATCATGCAAACTATGCACCCTGGGGCTGTGCAGATGCATTCATAAAATAGCTATTGTTTCTTCTTGTTTTATTGTGACTGGAATTTACAGATCTATGAGTATTCTCAGGAATTCAGTGGTTTATAATCTCACTGCTTAATTTTACTTGTGAATTATGCAATACATACAGAAATTTGATCTCTGAAAGCCTAGAACATCTCATTAAAACTGTGTAAAGTGCATTTGCTGCTCTCAGTGTGGTTAAGTGATGAGTAGTGCAGATATTTCCAAAGAATGCAATTCAGAAAGCACCTGATTCTCATAATCTTCAAAACATCTCTTTGTAAATAACTGATCTATCTGGATTTTTAGTGTTAATAAAAAAAAATCTTTATGAGGAAAGTGAGAATGTGATTAAATTTGAGTCCATACAGTATATGAGACCCATGCATTTTTTTTCAGCTCCTGCCAATTGCCAAACACAGTCATTTTGTATTTCAGAGGATGTGGTGGAGTCGCCGTTCCTGGAAGTGTTGAAGAAAAGACTGGATGGGGCACTTAGTGCCATGGTCTAATTGATTGACTAGGGCTGGGTGCTAGGTTGGACTGGATGATCCTGGAGGTCTCTTCCAACCTGGTTGATTCTATGATTCTATGTAACAGCAGTAACTTCATTTTACACTTTGATAATTTTCATAGGGTTTTTTGTCTGAAATCCATTTACTTTTCCAAAAGCAGATTTGCCATGAGAAATCATTTTTTATCAGGCTAATGTCATCCTAATTATTGAAAACGTTGCATTGACTAAAACTCAAATATTTATTCAGATGCTTATTATCACTTCTTATGGACATCCATAACCTATCAGCTAGCATTTTAGTCAGTCATCAAATACTCCTCTAGTAATTTTAAGTATGTGTTGTCTAGAAGGTGTTTATTTTTCCCTTATAGGTGGCCTTCAATTTTTCAATGTGTTTTTTTTTTTTAATTAAATAACTATGTATTTTAATGAATAATTCAAATATACATGTCATATTAAATTAGCATCTCTGTGTCCTGCAGTCTGCTGACATTATGCACAAAGTAACATTTCTGTTTTATAAAGACACAATAATCTGGACTGCTTAATGAAAAGAGAGTTAATGCCAAACACATCAATTTCTTGTCCTCAAAAATGGGTAAACCTTACTAGACTAATTTAGAGATGGTCTTCTTTCACAAGTAGTCTTTGAAGCATTCATGCATCTTCAACGATTTAAACATCCAAGGACTTGACAAAGACCAGAGACTACTGCTAGTGTGAAGGATACATATTTTCAGTGGCTATTGCATGAAAAGCTTGAGGAGGTAGCAAACCTAATACTAATCCAACAACTAAGCAAGAAGCAACACAGATCTACCAGTAGGAAAGAAAATCTATTTCAAAGATTCTAAGATTATTCACACTACATTAAAGTCTTCTCTACTTTTATTTTTTTTTGGGGTGTGAAAGAGTCTAGCTCAATATTACTGAGTGTAGACAAGAGACAGCATAAAAGCCTGTAACTTTGCTTGCTGAAGGAAATAAAAAGAAAGTGAAGTAAGCCTCAGACTGTTACTGCATTTTCTCTTAAGACTTTCCTACTGCTACTATAAAAACACTGCCCTTAGCATCCTAGCTTTGTCGTATAGAAAGTTTCATGGCTTTCCCCCCCAATTTTCAGCACCAATGATTTCTGTAAAAAAAAAAGTGGTTAAATACACTCTATGATCAGCACTGAATATTGAAATAATGACTAGGTTTTATGGCTACTTCTAGGATACATTAGTCCCTCTCTGCTTTGGTTCCATTATTTGTAATATGTGAATGATCTTCACATTTTTCACAAGGAAATGTGTTAACCTCCATTAATCTCTAAGAAAAAACAAACAGAATGTGTCTTCCACATTGAGAGTAAATGGATCTGTAGTGGTTTGGGTGTCTGTTGCCCCCCCCCCACTTTAGAAATCACCCAGACTAGACTCAGCCAGCTCTGGATATTTGAATGAAGCTTATATTTACAGCTGGCACAATTTACAAGCAGATATTTACAGTATATACAGTTATAGACAGAAATATACAATGGAAAAAGGTAATACAGACACACAACAGCCCTCCCAGAAACCTGAGTCCCCAGGAGGGGCTCTCAACCACCTCCTCACCTTCTCCCTACCCCTCTCAACCTTACCCCAATCCCAAGGAAGAATGGAGGCTCGTCCAGGGGGATTAAGAAGCAAAGGTGAATCAGCCAAAAGCAAATGGAGGGAGAGGTTAGAAAGCAAGATGGAGTTCAGCCAGGAGCCCCAGCTCCCCAGCAGGTGAAGAGCCAAGAGCAAAAGCCTAGAGCCCAATTGCCTAGTGACCTAATCTATGTTTTGCTTTTAATTCTAATACATCTCAGCGAGACTGTGAGCGAAGTAGACATCACCGTTGTTTTCATTTCACAGCCTATGATCTAGTCCTTCTCACCAAAACGTTCTAGCTAGGCTCAAACTAGCACAGTATCCTTAATCCTCATGCCAAATATCGCAAACAGACCAATTGTCATGGAGGGATATTCTGCTGCCTACACCAATTATGGCAGAGGGGAGAAATTAATTGGTGTGAGATAATATTCTATAAAAATATATATATTTATTAACTTCAATATTCTGAACTTTCGCCACTCCCAACCACTGTATTTTAATATTAATATTCTTACACGGTCATGGATGACATTATAGGCATATCTCAAACAGTAACTTGTTAATAATTAGCATATATTCAAACAATAAACAGAGAGAGGCAAATACCGCTTGGGGTCTATATGCTGCTTGCCCAGCAAGGGTGGGCTGAAAGCTCTTTCTGCGCTCTGGCAGGAGGCAACAGAAATTACAGAGGCATCAAAGTATTTACTCACAAATTCTGATTAATCAATAACCACCCTCTGGGGCTATGTCACAGCCTATTGCTAGTGTCCAATCTTCAGGGGACTCTTTGCCCATGGGCTTTGAGACTGGAATCTCCTGGCTTCAGGGGAAAGGAGAATCTTCCTGGCGTCTGGGGAAAGGACGGTCTCTGACCTTGTTCTCCTGGCGAAGAATGCAATCTCTGCCCTTGTCTCCTGGCTTCTTCTGGATGCTCTGTCCAGGAATTCTTAGGCAGGACCTCAGGTGCAGAGGGAATATGATGCCATGCAATCTGAGCATGGCCTAACGCTGGCTACTCAGGCTGATCGCATGCAGACAAGTGGGTCTGCTCCTGGCAACTTGGCGGCAATGGCACTCACCAGGCAACAATAAGGCAGTGGGCGTGCAATAGTGTACACGGCTGCATGGGAGCCTGAGCTCCCTAAAGGCAGGCTTAAGCATAATAATGAACGCAGGCAATGCGGGGGAGCCCGAGCACTTTGTTTACCTGTGTGCCCCCATTTATCAAATGTGGGCTGAGATTAATGGCCCTTTGGACACTAGAATGACCAATCAGGTTTTGGCAGTCAGCCAAACAATACCATAATAGGCAAAAGCCACAGGCCTGGACTTTCCAAATAGGATAAACACAGAGGCCCAGCACCCGGCAAGCATGAGCTGGGCGCATGGGCTTACGCAAACATGTTTACAACCACATTATACAACCTGGACCCTGGGCAGGCCAGACTTTGTGGCACCAGGCCTATTGTGCCTCTTTTATCCATTTAATGTGTTTACCTCTGGTTTGGGCAGAAAAACATATCCAGGCAGGGCAAGGCATATGCAAGCCTATTTTCAGGCCTTCGAGCCCTCCATAACACCAATGGATCTTAGTCTGTTTTGGGCTGTGCTGAGATGAGTTTAAACACTGAGTCAGATGTACTATTTTGATTTTAATCATTAACATAGGGGTTCTTAAATATCTACTTCTCCATTTGTAGCTTCATAAATCTTTATATAGTAAACTATCAGGTCACACTAAATGAGGTAAGGGTGCCATCTACATCACCAATAGGGTTTTTTTAATGCTATTTTATGGCCCACTGTGTGCATTCCATAGATACCAGAGTTGCAGTGGGGTTTGCAGTGAAAGTATGCTTATTTTCATTGTGTCAGCTTTAAAGCTGTGATCGGTGAAACAGCTATAAGCATCAGAATAACTTACAGCCCATGTAAGAGTCCTGGTCCTAAAGCGAGCTGTTTTCACAAAGAAAATGTAGAACTTTGATCTGGCAAATTATAGTCATGTTCAGCCATCTGTCCCTGTGGTGCTAAGTTTGAAGGTCCAAATTTGAACATTAAAATTAAAATTTTGGGAGTTCAGGCAATAATAATTTATATCCTTAGACCTCCTCAAGCAGGTGTGCAGCCTGCTGTTGAAGTTAATTGCCAGACATTATCAGTGAAGCTGGCAAATAGCCACTTCCCTGTTTTTTTTTTCTCCTAGTGTAGGCTGAAAGTACCCTTCCTTTTTATTTCAGTCTTCCTCCCATTTATGTATGTCCCAGATTTCACTTTCAAATTAATCACTTTAAAATAACAATAACTCTGGATAATTACCAGTTCAGAAAGTGTTTAGAAATGCCCTCACCAGAGAAGGGCAACAAAGCTGGTGAGGGGCCTGGAACACAAACCCTATGAGGAGAGGCTGAGGGAGCTGGGGGTGTTTAGCCTGGAGGAGGCTCAGGGCAGACCTCACTGCTGTCTACAACTACCTGAAGGGTGGTTGTAGCCAGGTGGGGGTTGGTCTCTTCTCCCAGGCAACCAGCAACAGGACAAGGGGACGCAGCCTCAAGTTGTGCCGGGGGAAGTATAGGCTGGATGTTAGGAGGAAGTTCTTGACAGAGAGAGTGATTGGCATTGGAATGGGCTGCCCAGGGAGGTGGTGGAGTCACCGTCCCTGGAGGTGTTCAGGAAAAGCCTGGATGAGGCACTTAGTGCCATGGTCTAGTTGACTGTCTAGGGCTGGGCGATAGGTTGGACTGGATGATCTTGGAGGTCTCTTCCAACCTGGTTGATTCTATTCTATTCTATTCTATTCTATTCTATTCTAGTCTATTCTACCATGTTAGGCAAAAAAACCACCCCAGTACTCTTCAAATGTGTTCTTTCAGTAGTAGCTGAATGACTAACTACAATATTCAAGAACTGTTATCTGAAAAGACTGTTAACAGTTTTCATCACGTATGTATACATGAAATTACAGCAATAACATTCAGAAAATACATGCAGACTTATTAGTCTTTTCCTCCGGGTCCTGTACTGTGACAATGTAGTTATCAGGCACAACACAGTTCAAGCAGAATTAGGGTGTTTCTGGATCAAGTATGTGCTGTCACACAACATATAGTGAACAAATCTAGGATTTCCATGGCATTGTAGCAGACCTACTACTGGTAAATCTCATAGAAATTCCATAGAAACATACAAAATACTCAAATTTTACTGTTAAAAAAAGTCAGAGAGAAAGAAAACAAAAAAAGTCACTGAAACATTGTTTGCTATAAGATCTTCCTACAGCCATGGTAGGAAAGTAGGTGTGATGGTTTGGGTGTTCCCTGCCCCCCACACTTTAGAAATCACCCAGACTAGAATCAGTCGGCTCTGGAAATATGAATGAAGCTTATATTTACAGCTGGCACAATTTACAAGCAGATATTTACAGTATATACAGTTATAGACAGAAATAGACAATGGAAAAAGGTAATACAGACACACAACAGCCCTCCCAGAAACCTGAGTCCCCAGGAGGGGCTCGCAACCACCCCCTCACCTTTCCCCTACCCCTCTCAACCTTACCCCAGTCCCAAGGAATAATGGAGGTCCAGCCAAGAGGATTAAGAAGCAAAGGTGAAATCAGCCAAAAGCAAATGGAGGGTGAGGTTAGAAAGCAAGATGGAGTTCAGCCAGGAGCCTCAGCTCCCCAGCAGGCAAAGAGCCGAGAGCACAGCCCAGAGCAAAGTGCCCAAGCAAAGTGCAGAGCAAAGTGACTTTATCTAATGTTTTGCTTTTCCTTTCTACACATCTCAGCAAGGCTGTGAGGGAAGCAGACCTCACCATTGTTTTCATTTCTCAGCCTATGATCTAGTTCTCACCAAAACATTCTAGCTAGGTTCAAACTAGCACAGTAGGTAGCTAAAGTAGGTAGCTGATCAACTGAAAAGTCTAATAGCTTATTATCTATTTAAATTTAAAATCCATTAAAGAGCTCTGGAAGGAGAAGTGACAATGTGGTCTGCATTTCCATTTTCTTTGATCAAAATTCTACCTTGAAATGCATCTTCTTATCTTTGTTTACCTTGGAGGGAACTGTAAATGCCACCTGCAATGTGGGAATTACAGATAACTGTGGAATTTGGAAAACTACATTTCATGGTGAACAGTGCATCTCGTGCAAGATTAAAAATACCAGAACCGACAATGGACCACTTCTATAGTGAAAACATAACAGGGTGGAATTCACGCAGATGCTTACATGTTGACAGTCATTCAGGGACACTTTATAGTGAGCAAATTAAAACAAATACATTTCAAGTGAAGAGCGTAACTAATCTCCCACCAAAGTGGATAGGTTGTATTCTTAAAGTGTCTTTCTTTCCCAAGATCAAGAGTAAAACTGAGTTTGACTGGTTTGGAAGCAGAAAATTGAAGACACGTAAAATAATCCTACATAATATATCTAGTTCTGAAATTGGAAGCAAAACATGAGTTTTGTTCTTTATTTAAAAAGAATTAATTGCTCTTAAAAATGGTACCTAAGCTTAGACTGTGCTTTTCATATGATTTAAACATTTTTTTTTTTAATTCTTCATTCTTTATAAAATAACACCAGATTAGACATTATGAATTTAATAAAGGGACTCCTGCCAGTGCAAGCTTATGGAGTTCCAATTATACACTTTAGTCGTGATGTTGCCTTTTCTGTCATCGCCTCTATCAGATTCAGAAATGCTTTAGTAGTATCATTCAGAATATACCATTTCAGAGAAAAATATGTTCTCATTTGCTGATGTTTCCAGAGAATATAGCATTATCATCACTGTGCTGGCTTTTTTTGCACTCTGGAGGGGTTCAAAACATGTGTAGACATGGCCTATCAAGACACATCTTGATTAGCTTCATGGTATTAGGCCAACAGTTGGACTTGATATCTTAGAGGTCTTTTCCAACTGAAACAATTCTATGATTCAGTGACTATGATGGTAATATAAACAATTAAGAACCAATATAATTCATATAACAACAGAAACATTTTTTAAATGGTATTGGAATAATTTGTTTAAGAACTCCACAGATCTTATTTTTTCACCAGTACCAGATATGAAAGTCATATTGCTTCATATTAATCTGATTAGTGTATATGTAATATACATAAAGACTAATAATGTATTTAATGTTCATAGCAAAACACAGAGCATAAGGCTAAGTGGAAGCTGAGAATATCTGCATCCTTAAGGTCATCCAATCAAGGACTTTTGCAATGCAGAAGCAGGTAATTTGTTTAGGGACAGCAATTACCATGAGCGCTTGGAGACACAAATCTTATTGATACAGGATAACAGAGAGGGTGCCAACAAACAAAATCTGCAGTCAGTAACTGATGGGCCATTAAGAGGCTCCAGGCACAGCTTTGGAGACTGTCATCTAGATTTTGTAGATGATAAAAAGGGGTAAACTAGAGGACCAGAAGATTTGTTTGTGTACTGGCAAGCCCCCAGGTGGACTAGCAGGTGAGAAGGAGACACAGGCAATGTGTCAGGTTAAGAGTGCTCATGGTGTGGGCAAGGGTACTGAACAGACATGACTATGCCAGTACTTGAGGATCTGTAATCTGTGTGTCCTTATTGAGTACACAGTGCTAATTCTGTACTTTTCCCAGTGAAGTTCAATGCTGCCTTGTTGAAGAAGAATCATAGAATCATAGAATCATAGAATGGTTTAGGTTGGAAGGGACCTCAAGGATCATCCAGCTCCAACCCCCTGCAATAGGCAGGGACACCTCCCACTAGAGCAGGTTGCTCAAGGCCTCATCCAGCCTGGCTTTAAGCAGCTCCAGGGAGGAAGCATCCACAACCTCCCTGGGCAACCCGTTCCAGTGTCTCACCACCCTCACTGTAAAGAACTTCCTCCTAACATCCAGTCTAAATCTCCCCTCCTCCAACTTAAACCCATTACCCCTCATCCTGACATTACTAGACCTTGTAAATAGTCCCTCTCAAGAGGAAGGGTGCTTATTTGGTTGAGCTTATATCTTTTGTGTGTCCTGGTAGTGTTTCATGAGAGCGCAGCTCAAGGCGGTGCCTTCTGCATGGCAGCCTGTGTAATGGTTTGTGCCAGCATCCTCTGCGGCCTATTTGTGACACACATTCAGCTTTGCTACTGAAGGAGCAAAGGAAGAAGCAGAGGAGGAAGCAATAATCATGTCCCTTCCCCTGGGATAGAGACCCCCAAGTCCTGGGGCGCACAATAATAGGCTTCAACTGCCCTGGGCTCCAGAGCTACTAAAGACCACGATGGCTTGTAATACCCCTTAACACGGAGGATCACAGTGCTGTATGATCAAAATTTTTAGTAATCTCTCCGAAAAAAAACAAACAAACATAAAAAGGTACCAAAGAAAACATGTCAGAAAAACATGTGAACCTACTCCTGAAATATACAACACTGTCAGTGAAGACAACAGCTCTGCTTTAGTTAGGGGAACCTATGTTTAGCCTTTGAAAAAACAGCTATTGTACACTTAGACACACAAAAAAGGGTCCTGGTGTCCTGAGAGGTTTTGCTGAAACACAGGTCACTTGTAGCCTGTAAATGTACCTTTCTGGAGTGGCAACATTTTCAAATGTATGAAATTCAATGAGCAATATAGAGAATTGTTCTGAGTGGAAATGGTGACAGAGAGAAAAGATTCCAACTTTATTTCATTGAGCAGGAGCAATAAAAGCCCGAGAAGCTGGACTGCAGTGAGGATGACATTGAGTGGCATGGAAATGGATGACATATCTGTGCCTTTAGCTCTGTTAAAGCTTGCTGAATTCAATTTATTATTCAAGCATATCTGTATAACACATTTAGGCAATATTGGGCTAAATACACAAACACTTCTACATGATTTAACAAGCATGTATTAAATTCAGCCATGTAATTCTGTGTCTGCAGGCTCTCTTGTTCTGTTGGTGTGCATAATTGCAAGACTAATATCTAAGTTTAATGGTGTCAGAGGAATGGTCTGAGGTTAGAGCTGCTTTATAAACAGCATGACCATACATTTCTTTTAGCACAATTGTTACAAAAAATGAGTGGATTTTTTGCCCTTTTAAATGAGAACTGTTCTGTTTGTTAGTCTATTATTTGAAGTTGTTTGGCTTTACATTTTCAAAGTGAAGATGAAAAATAGTAATGTTTTGAATTTTTTCTTTAATTTTTCTGCAGACCTGTTGTGGTAGGCATGATAGGCCCAAA
>WAAF01002180.1:0-18710 GCA_013400475.1 Tricholaema leucomelas
TCTCCTCTCCTCTCCTCTCCTCTCCCTTTCAGATGAAACTATGGCACTGTTATGAAGGAGTGTAGGGTTTAAAATATGCATTTTGCTGCCCAGAATTATTGTTTCTTTGGGTTGTTTCTGTTCTTACTAAAAATAGTCTGCGTAGGTTTATATATTGGCAAGTCAACTCCTACCATTTTCCAGATATCATTAGATATATTTTCTCTTCAGTTCTACTTTAAAAGTTTCAATTTACAGCTGCATTTATTATCATAGGAAAATGTTAGCTATTAAGCTCAAGAAGGAAAGGGAGTTTCTTGAGAGAGTCCAGTGCAGAGCCACAAAAATGATTAAGGAAGTTGAACATCTTCCTTATGAGGAGAGCCTGAGGGAGCTGGGGCTTGGAGCTTGGCGAAGAGATGGGTAAGGGGTGACCTCATTCATGCTTATAAATATGTAAGGGGGAGTGCCAGAAGAATGCAGCCAGGCTCTTCGTGGTGATGCCCAGTGACAGGACAAGGGACAGTGGCTGGAAGTTGAGGCATAGGAGGTTCCATGAGAACCTGAGGAAGAATTTTTTTTCCCTGTGAGGGTGACAGAGCACTGGACCAGGCTGCCCAGGGGGTTGTGGAGTCTCCCTCTCTGGAGATATTCAAGAACTGTCTGGATGCATTCTTGTGTGATCTGCTCTAGGTGATCCTGCTCTGGCAGGGGGAGTTGTACCGGATGAGCTTTGGAGGTCCCTTCCAGCCCCTGATATTCTATGATTCTATGAAAACTGACTGAAGGACTCTAGGAGTCATCATCCCTGGAAGTGTTCAATAAACCTGTAGATGTGGCACTTCAGGACACGGTTTGGTAGTCCTGGAAGTGTTGGGTTGGAGCTTAAGTTGTTCAGCCTGGAGAAGAGGAGGCTCAGGGCAGACCTCATTACTGTCTACAACCACCTAAAGGGAGGTTGTATCCAGGTAGGGGTGGTCTCTTCTGCCAGGCAAACAGTGACAGGATGAGGGGACAGAGTCTTAAGCTGCACCAGGGCAGGTTTAAGCTGGATGTTAGAAAAAAGTTCTTCCCAGCAAGAGTGATTGACATTGAAATGGGCTGCCTGGGGAGATGGTGAAGTCACCATCCCTGGAGGTGTTTAAAAGGAGACTGGATGTGACACTTGGTGCCATGGTTTATTTGATTAGAAGGTGTTGGGTGATAGGTTGGACTTGATCTCAAAAGTCTTTTCAAAGCTGATTTATTCTGTGATTCTGCGTTGTCAAAGCCTGTTACAGTGGCACGCAGCTGACTCTGTACAGTTAGTAAAGTTAATAAACTTCACTTAAACTCCAAAACATTCTGTAAGGTGAAATATTTGTGCCAACACTGCAAAGGGATTAAATTCACCCAAACTACTGCAACAGATGAGCAATTATCTTCAGTGTAAAAGGCCTCTTTGAAAAGAGGGAAGTCCTATCTAATCGCATGAAGGTCCCAGATTCTGTGCAGTTCACTTGGCCATATTTACTACCTAAAAGTGCCAAACCTTTCCAGAACTGTCCAGCAGATTGAGGGAGGTTCTTTACCCCCCTTTACTCTGCCCTGTCAAGACCTCATCTTGAGTACTGCATTCAGTTTGGGCTCCTCGGTTGAAGAGGTGATATTAGGAAGAAGTTCTTCACAGAGAGAGTGATTGGCACTGCAATGGGCAGCCCAGGGAGGTGGTGGAGTCACTGTCCCTGGAGGTGTTCAGGAAAAGCCTGGGTGAGGCACTTAGAGCCGTGGTCTAGTTGTTTGGGTAGGGCTGGGTGCTAGGTTGGACTGGATGAGCTTGGAGGTCTCTTCCAACATGCTTGATTCTGTGATTAGATATAGATATGATATTTATGTTCCTGATCCAGGCTGGGATGCCATTGGCTTTCCTGGCCACTTGGGCACACTGCTGGCACATGTTCAGCTACTACCTAGCAGCACCCTCAGGTCCCTTTCTGCCTGGCTGCTCTCCAGCCACTCTGTCCCCAGCCTGTAGCATTGCTTGGGGTTGTTGATCTTTCTGTTCCTGTTTGTATTTTTTCCCATCTTACTTATTTCCACTTAATTTTAGTCAAGCACCCAGGAGAGAACAGAGAGGAAAAGCAATAATTTTGGCTGAAGACATTGGAGTAAATCACAGCTCTTGTGAGAAAATGTCACGAATATCTATGTAGAACAGACAGGACTTAGGTTTTATGAGGAAGAGATAGAGAGAAAAGTGCAAGGACTCAATTTATCTACATCTGAATGATAAAGAACTGCCTGAACCCTTCTGGTATTGAAATCTATGCTTTTAAAAAAGAGTACTTTTAATTTCTTAAGCTAGGATTTTGGTCACTAACCCATTTATAATTCCTAAGGTCAGAATGAACCGTTGCAATGATATAGTTTGACCTATGCAGTACAGACTAGAGGGCTCCCTAAATTAATTCCTCCTCAGGAGAAAAATCTATCTTTTGGAAACATAACTTTCTTTAATTGGAACACATGTTGATGGAGAACTCACAACTCCAGTAAGCTGTTACAAGATTCTGTTGCTTTGTCTCTTGGAAAACCAGGAGCAAGTTTGCCTAACTCACATAGAGCTGTCTTGAAATTCTTGAACGAAAACTTGCGGTTTAAGTTTTATTTCAAGTGCCTGTAAAACACCTAAGTAGGGTTTTTTCCTTACCTGTTTTGACTACTGAAGCATCAGATGCTCCAGTCCCCTCATCATTCTAATATTTATAAGTACGTTAAAAATAAGGCAATAAATGATCACTTCCAACCCCTAATATCCTGTGATCCTGTGAAGTGGGAAGCAGAGTCTGTAGTTGTGCCAGGGGAGGTATAGGCTTGGATGCTAGGAGGAAGTTCTTGCCAGAGAGAGTGATTGGCATTGGAATGCCCAGGGAGGTGGTGGAGTTGCTGTCCCTGGAGGTGTTCAAGAAAAACCTGGATGAGGCACTCAGTGCCATGATCTAGTTGATTGCACAGAGCTGGGTGATAGGTTGGGCTGGATGATCTTGGAGGTCTCTTCCAACCTGGTTGCTTCTATGATCTCAGTCCTCTATTGACTTCTCTTACTGCCTTTTGAGGTGGGATAGAGCTGGAGTTATCCACCTACACGTTTGGAATGAGAATATAGAGCACATATAGAACACAGAGCACTGGAATACATTTATTTGTAGGTCACTTGGGCAGGTGGGTAACTGTCTGAGGAAACAGTGTGATTTTTCTTATGGACACTGGGAGGGAACACCCTGTTTACTCCCACAGGTAGAGAGTGAGGACAATGAGACATTCACCCTGTATTCAGTGCTCTGCGAAGCAAAAGGGCAGTTTGAGTGTTTTCATCTAATTAAAGACAGTCTCTGAAAACTCAGGGAGTAGAGCAGCTAAGACACTGTCACTATCTCAGACACCTCACTAAGCTGGATAATTTGTCCATCACAAGACAAGTCTGACTTAGGGAGAGGATTAGTGTAGCTAATGCTATAGACATTAGACACTGAAACATCTCTGTAACCACTGTATTGTTTTTTTCTCCTCTCTGCAGCAAGGTACCAGAGAGGTCCAGCTCTCTCTCTGTTGTCCTCATGGATGGTCAGTGCCACATCAGATTTTGCAGCAACTGGACCTATCTTAAAAATGACATATACAAAAGCAAAAGTCATCACCTTCTATTTCTACTTCTCAGTGCAAATAATAGTGAGTACTACACTGATTTCTTTGATTTCCTTTGGGAAAGGAGATTTATTTCACTGTGGCTTCACACCCGAAATCTATCTGTTTGTCTGTCCAAGCTACAAATGGGTCAGCTGGAAACTTCTTCCTTCTGAGTGTTTGAGGAAGAATCATAGAATCAACCAGGTTGAAAGAAACCTCCAAGCTCATCCAGTGCAACCTAGCACCCAGCCTAGTCCAATCAACCAGACCATGGCACTAAGTGCCTCATCCAGGCTTTGCTTCAACATTTCCAGGGACAGTGACTCCAGCACCTCCCTGGGCAGCCCATTCCAATGCCAATCACTCTCTCTGCCAACAACTTCCTCCTCACATCCAGCCTAGACCTCCCCTGCCACAACTTGAGACTGTGTCCCCTTCTTCTGTTGCTGGTTGTCTGGGAGAAGAGACTGACCCTCACCTGGCCACAACCTCCCTTCAGGTAGTTGTAGACAGCAATGAGGTCTCCTCTGGGCCTCCTCTTCTCCAACTCCTACTTTTCAGTGCAAATAATAGTGAGTGCTACATCGATTTCTTAGATTCCCTTTGGGAAAGGAGATTTATTTCACTGTAGCTTCACACCTGAAATCTGAGTCATCTGTCCAACCTACAATTGTGTCAAATGGAGACTTCTTCCTTCTGTGTGTCTGAGGCAGAATCCTTCTCTTTTTGTCAGTGGCTTTCGTTATACTCAGCGTTACTCTAGCGCTCTATTCTCTTTATCTGCTTTCCAGCAATATGTCCATCATTTCAGCAGCTCAAAAGCTGTTCTCCCATCACTAAGCAAAAATAAAACCCAAAAACCCAAACCCCACAACTTGCAGGTGTAAGAAAATAGATGTCTGCCTGTGCTTTTTCCAGAACACCTTGATTTAATAGCCTTCTCCACATAACCACTCATTCTTATTCTGTATGAGTAAGGCTTTGTTCTTTGGATTTGCCATGGGCATTCTGGTGTTTCAACTTTATCTTTGACATATCTCTAAGATCATGTTCTTTTGCTGGCAGGTTTAACAAAGTAACATGAAATACCACCAAGCAGCCCACAAACTAAAAGCAGAACACCCTCCCTGACATAGGCAACCCCCTCATCCATTTTAATCTAAACATGTGAATTACATTTGTGATGTTCATCAGGAGTTTTGCTCGTTCCAGATCTGTAACATTTTAGTAGGTTCAGTATTGTTTGTTCATTTGATTGTGCTGTGTATGTTACTACACACTCCTAGGTTTTTTAACTTAAAAAAAGAAAAACTTCTCCTATGAGGACAGAGTGAAAGAGTTGGGGCTGTTCAGTCTGGAGAAGAGGAGGTGCCGAGGTGACCTTATTGTGGCCTTCCAAGATCTGAAGGGGGGCTGCAAAAAAAGCTGGGGAGGGACATTTTAGGCTCTCAGGGAGTTACAGGACTAGGGAGAATGGAGTAAAGCTGGAGGTGGGGAGATTCTGCCTGGCCATGAGGAGGAATTTGTTCAGCATGAGAGTGGTGAGAGGCTGGAATGGGTTGCCCAGGGAAGCAGCTGAGGCCTCATCCCTGGAGGTGTTTAAAGCCAGGCTGGATGAGGCTGTGGGCAGCCTGCTCTAGGGTAGGTTGTCCCTGGGCATGGCAGAGGGGGTGGAACTGGCTGATCCTTGTGTTCCCTTCCAACCCTGACTGCTTGTATGATGCCACCTAACGCTCACAGTTCTCTCCTTCAATTTCTCTTGCGTTCTTTTGGATCCCTTTGAAGTGAGTGGAATGGTTTTAATGTTGACCCAAAGTGAATTAGTTACAGGAGATAAGAAAAACATTTTAATATACATAGTGCATAGACAGAGATGATAAAGACAATTTCAGGCATATAGAAAAGGCAGACAAGGAAACTGAAATCAAGCAGTTTCTGCCTGGGTCTGGTAGATGACTGATTTCTCACGCTTTTCAGCCTAGGAATGTGGATGTTCATGAAAACTTGATCAAGAGCCATATCCAAAAGTACATTTGCATATCTGAAATGGAGTGTACAAAGATTTTAAAGGCCTACATCCAAGATTGTCATCCAAATCTTCCTTTGTTCAGACATACTTAAGCCTGAAAGCACTGCTGAACCTCAGCATTCCTCCGAGGGGAGGGGTGGGGAGCGAGTTGGCTCTGAGAAGCTGCCGACCCAGTCAGTCACAGGCAGCTGTAGGGATGAGCATCATGAACTTCTTTCTGCTGCCAAGGGGGTTAGAGTCACATCATTCCCAGTTGGACATCTGTGCCTGCCACTTGTCACACAGAATGGCTCATGATTACCTGCATGGTAGAAAATCATTACACAAATGAGCCAGAATGTGTCATGAGGAGCTGCAGAAAATGCAGAGGAAGACTGAAAATGGATTTTTTTATTCTAATAGCTGACACTTGGGGAGGCTGCATTCAGCAGTTATTGGTGGTCTTCAGGAAGAACAACCTGTTCTAGTGAGAGGTGTCCCTGCTGTGGCAGGGGGTTGGAACTGGATGATCCTTGAGGTCCCTTCCAACCTAAAGCATTCTATGGTTCTATGAAGTAGAGCAGACTGCAGAAGATCAGAGGTTTGAGTAAAACCAGTTGAAGCTAGTGGAGTGCTCTGTTATTTAAGGAAGGAGAGGAGCAAGTGAGTTATATTCAATGAAACATTTGCTACGGAGTTTAGCTGGAGTTAAAGTGATGGTGGATCCAGATCAGATTTGAATAAGCTGCTGTTAGGAGAATTGTATTCAAAGAAGTATCTCAGTTGTGCAGTGCCACTTTATACAGGCTTTTTTACTATGTTTGATAGTGCTCAGCTCTGAGTTCCCCAGTTCAAAAGAGCCATGGAAACAGAGAAAGTCCAGGAGAGGGCTGTGATGCAGGCTGTGGACTGTGTCAGGAATAGTGTGACCAGCAGGACCAGGGAAGTCCTTCTGCCCCTGGACTCAGCACTGGTTAAGCTACACGTTAAGTACTGTGTCCAGGTCTGTGACTCTCAAGAAAGATGTTGAGGTGCTTGAACAGGTCCAGAGAAGGGCACCAAGGCTGATGAGGGGGCTGGAGCACAGCCCTTTGAGGAGAGGCTGAGGGAGCTGGGGGTGTGCAGCCTGCAGAAGAGGAGACTCAGGGCAGACCTCATTGCTGTCTACAGCTACCTGAAGGGAGGTTGTAGCCAGGTGGGGTTGGTCTCTTTTCCCAGGCACCCAGGGACAGAACAAGAGGACATAGCCTCAAGCTGTGCCAGGATTTAGGCTGGATATTAGTAAGGAGTTCTTCACAGCAAGAGTGATTGGCATTGGAATGGGCTGCCCAGGGAGGTGATGGAGTCACCATCCCTGGAGGTGTTTAAAAAGATGCTGGATGAGGCCCTTGGTGTCATGGTTTAGTTAATTAGAAGGTGTTAGGTGATAGGTTGGACTCAGTGACCTCAAAGGTCTTTTCCAACCTGGCTAATTCTTTGATTATGTGATTCTGCAATTCTGGAAAGATGCTGATGGCAGAGCAGCATCTCTCTGAGAAAGAAAGGCTGTTTAAATTCCCTCCAAGGGATTGGAACATCTCTCTTATGAGGAGAGACAGATGGAGCTGGGGCTCTTTAGCTTGGAGGAGACTGAGAGGTGACTTCATCAATGATTATAGAGATGTAAAGGTGAGTGCCAGGAGGCTGGAGCCAGGCTCGCTGGGTGATGCCCAATGACAGGACAGGGGGCAGTGGGTGGGAGCTGAGGCATAGGAAGTTTCCTAGAAGTGTGAAGAGGATTTCTTTTTCCCTGTGAGGGGAACAGAGCTGGAACAGGCTGCCCAGGGGGGTTGTGGAGTCTCCCTCTCTGGAGATATTCAAAACCAACCTGGACACATTCATGTGTAATGTGTTATAGGTGCTCCTGCTCTGGCAGGGGGTCAGACTGGATGAGCTTTGGAGGTCCCTTCCCACCCCTGACATTCTGTGATTCTGTGATTCTTTCACAGCCAAAATAATTCTGTGATTTTTTTTTTCCTGTTCACTTAGGGAAAATATATTTTGGGTCTAGAAAAGGTTTAGTGTACAGACAAGACAGTCACTATTTTATTATCCTCTTTTTTTCTCTCAAAATCAGAGAATCCTAGAATGGTTTAGGTTAGAAGGGACCTCAAAGATCACCCAGTTCCAATTTCCCACCATAGGCAGGGACACCTCTCACTAGAACAGATTGCTCATCTGTATGATCTTTGCGGTCTCTTCCAGCCTAAACTATTCTATGATTCTAGGTTGCTCAAGGCCTCATCCAACCTGGCCTTGAACACCTCCAGGGAGGGGACACCCACAGCCTCCCTGGACAACCTGTGCCAGTGTTTCACCACCCTCACTGCAAAGAACTTCTTAACATCCAGTTTAAATCTCTTCTCTGCCAGTTTAAACCCGTTAATCCTTGTCCTGTCATTACAAGACCTGGCAAATAGTCCCTCTCCAGCCCTCCTGTAGTCCCCTTGAGATACTGGAAGATAACTACAAGGCTTCTTTGAAGCCTTAAACAGAGAATGGAGAATGAAAATGAAGGAAGAGCACACATGGCAGAAATTTCCATCTGAGCTGTGTGTACTCAATGTGGCCATGCATGCTGGAGTCAGAGGAGCTTTGTCTGCCACCTCACACCTCCTGGAAGGATTACATATTTGTTTTTTCAGTGGATGTTCTCCAAACTTGTGTTATCTGGAATTTGTGCCCTGTTGAGTGGTTGGATTGTTTCCCCCTCCCCTCCTCTTCTGCTAAGTCATTATTGTCTCATCTCTCACAAAACAGATCATCCAATTTCAGCAGCAGCCTCCTTACCCATTGCTTGGAAGAAGGATAGACACTTTTGATTGCATTTTGTGTTATAAACAGCAAACTCCCTTTGGAAATGGCCAAACTTATTGCATTGAAAAAAAACCAAACCTCCCTCTGTGCTCAGGGCACTGCTTGCCTAAAGAACCTCCTAAACCTAATGTGAAAGTTTCCACGACTGAGAACTGCAGAGTAGTAGTAGTAGTAGTTAGGGCTTTATTACTTAGTTCTAATTTGTATTGATGGCCTAAAAAAAAGTAGCATGCTTTGCAGTTCTATGAAAGAAAAGATTATAAATGGAGATTAATTATAATTTTGCTAGCTCAGTACTTGTAAAACTAAAGCAATTTATATTCTTTCTCTTAATGATCTCCATTCCTGATTGCAGTAATGTAATCTAATTGTGATTATGATAGTATCTGAATCATGTGGGCCTCTATGTGATTGGAACTACTCTTTGCATTAAAAAGTAATTTTGGAGTAATGATGAAAAGTTACTGTGGAAAATTGGCAAGTAATATATTTTACTCTGTATCTTAAATTTCTGCTTTCATTTTTGATTGTATCTTAGAGCAGGGATAAGTATGATACTGTATCAAGGATTTGTTACATCAAAGACTTATCAATGTTAACTATGAGTATCAAGGATAAGCATGATGCTATTGGAATAACATAGATAGGGTTGAGGCAAGAAATTGAGGTTTGGAGATACTCGTCTGGGGCTTGTGGAGAGACAGGGTAGATGGAGGAGGAGCCCTATCAATATTCCTGGGAGATGAGAGTCTTGGGAAGGAAATGCTCCAAGTATTTTGGCTGACATAGCACTGTTGATTCTGATAAGAGTTGAGCACGGTGAAGGTAGTCAGGTGGTGATCTGAATGCTTCTGTGATCTATTAGGTGCTGGAGCAGGTCTAGAGGAGCTGAATGAAGCTGAAGAAGAGCCTACAGAATAAATCTTGTGACGAGTGACTGAGGGAGCTGGGGATGGTTAGCGTGACAAAGAAGAGGCTGAGGGGAGAGCTTAATGCTGCCTACAGCTACCTGAAGGGACATTGTGGAGAGGCTGCTGCTGGGCTCTTCTCACAGGTAGTTGGAAACAGGATAAGACTTCAAGTTGAGACTAGGGAGGTTTAGATTGGACACTAGGGAAGAGTTTTTCAGGGAGAGAGTGTTCAGGCACTGCAATGAGCTGCCCAGGGAGGTGGTGGAGTCTCCCACCCTGGATGTATTTAAGGGTCATTTGGATGTGGTGCTTAGGGATACGGTTTAAGGTGAATCTTGTAGAGTAGGGTTCCAGGTTGGACTTGGTGATCCTGAGGGGCTTTGCCAACCTGGATTTTATTGTGATTCAGTGGCTTTATGAACTCTTAGGTCTTTGCTTATCAATGAGAGAGGCCTTTGAGAGTGTCAGAACTTTGATAAAGATGGCTTCTGATTACTCCATTATTGATGGCAACAAGGTAAAAGCAGGGAGGGAATACTTGTGTCTTTAAAGGGAACAGAAGATTGCCTCCAGCTTCTTGTGTGCTTTGTTGAATTGTCTTTAGAATCATAGAATAGAATTATAGAATGGTTTAGGTTGGAAGGGAACTCAAAGATGTTGGATGCAGTTCTAACACCCCGCAATAGGCAGGGACACCTCCCACTAGAACAGGTCACTCAAGGCCTCATCCAACCTGGTTCTGAACACCTCCAGGGAGGTTGTGGCTGACAAAATTGCAGAATGTGATCATCTTTGATCACATTCTGTAATTCTGTCAGCCACAACCTCCCTGGGCAACCTGTGTCAATGTCTCACCATCCTCACTGCAAAGAACTTCTTCCTAACATCTGGTTTAAGTCTCCTCTCTGCCAGTTTAAACCCATTCCTCCTCATCTTGTTATTACAAGACCTTGTCAATAGTCCCTCCCCAGCCTTCCTGTAACCCCCCTTCAGATACTGGAAGGCCACTCCAAGGTCTCCTCAAAGCCTTCTCTTCTCCAGGCTACAAAGCCCCAACTCTTGCAGCTTGTCCTCATAGCAGAGCTGCTGCAGCCCTCTGAGCATCGTCGTGGCCTCCTCTGGTCTGGCTCCAACAGCTCCATGTCCTTCTTGTGTTGGGGGCTCCAGAACTGCACACAGGACTCCAGGTGGGGTCTGAGGAGAGCAAAGTACAGGGGCAGAATCCCCTCCCTTGCCCTGCTGGCCAT
Source organism: Tricholaema leucomelas (assembly GCA_013400475.1). Lineage (NCBI taxonomy): Eukaryota > Metazoa > Chordata > Aves > Piciformes > Lybiidae > Tricholaema lacrymosa > Tricholaema leucomelas. Next base: position 10,668 of record WAAF01002180.1, read on the forward strand.
GTTTCTCTTGATGCAGCCCAGGACACAGTTCACATTATTGACTGTAAGAAGGTGAAGGCAGAGAGGGAATACTCACGTTTTTAAAGGTAACAGAAGATTGCCTCCGGTTTCTTGTGCACATTGTTGAGTTGTCTTTCAGAAACCTTTTCAGTTAATCCCAAGATTTGAGCTAGAAGGAACAAAAGGTGTTGAGAGGTATGAGAAGATCCAGTGACATCATTTGATTTTAAGTATTTTATTTTGAGGAGCCAAAAAAAAAAAAAAAGGCAATGTAAGCCTTATGGCAGCCTGACTTGGAGGGAATGCAAAGTGTGCTAAGGAATTTTTTATCAGGATTTTATTATAATGTATGGTAAATCTACTGAAGAAAATTGGAATATATTTCAGAAACAGTTGGAGGACATTTGAAATTCATCCTGGTTTAAGTCTAAAGAAGGATAAAGGTAACAATGCCCAATGTGGCTAAGTAGGGTTGTATAGTAAAGAGTAAGATAAGCAAAAAGCACAAGGTGTTGGGGGAAAATAAAATACACAAAGGCTGGTAAGGTGGAGCAGTTGAAAGGGTATGTAAAATAAGCAAAAGCTTAATTAGGAAAGCAAAGAGAAACACTGAATGATAACTGCAGGGGTAAAAAAAAATGGAGGTGATAATAACATCTTGTGAATGTACTTCAGAGGGTTGAAAGGAAAAACAGTTCCACAAATCATGATGGTGTGGACAAGGATGTAATGGGTTTGCTTAGCAGGTTTTTGTGTGGGAATGCAGAGAGGCAGATGGGTGGATGGATAGGTGGATGGATGGGCAGATGGATGGATGGGCAGATGGATGGATGGGCAGGCAGATGCAAAGCTTTTGAATAAAGGAGGAATATTTTCCTTTCTATTGCAATGTGCATCCACACCTGAAGAGCTGACACAGGACAAATACCACAATATTCATTCCTTAAGCATTTAATATGGCCTGATTTACAATAAGGGATGGAAACCAAGCAGTCTGATTTCAAACAGACCAACACACTATGAAAACCAGACCTAGTGATAGTATTGATCATGGCTCATAGCCACAAAACACAAGGAAGTAGCCCATAACTTTAAAGAGAAAAAAAAAAGTGGATGCAAGTGTGCAGCAAGTGTAGATGTGCTTCAAGTATCTGAGGTAACTAAGTTAATCTTGTTGAGTCTTGTATTATTTGCTCCTGGGTTAGTGTTTGGACCAGGGCTGTGTGCCCTTTTAACCCTAAGTTATCAAAGGCAAAGCATCAAGAGGCCTGGTTCCAGCCATGCCTCTTGGCATGGAGCTGTTTAGCCTGAATAAGAGCAGACTGAGAGGAGATCTTCTCAGTGTTGAGCAAGAACTAAAAGGCAGTGAGCAAGAGGATGGGACCAGCCTCTTTTCAGTAGTGCCCAGTGCCAAGGCGAGGGGCAACAGGCACAAACTGGAAGACAGGAGGTTCCATCTGAAAATAAGGATACAAATTATTTGGTGTGAGGGTGCTGGAGCTCTGGAGCAGGCTGCCCAGAGGGGTTGTGGAGTCGTCTTCTCTGGAGAACTTCCAGCCTCCCCTGCATATTGTGATCCTGGGCACCCTGCTTTAGCAGGAGGGTTGGACTAGAGAATCACCAGAGATTCCTTCTAACCACCCCTCTGCTGGAATTCTGTGTGATTTAGTAAGGTGGGCTGCAGTTTCCTCCCCTGCACTGCAACATGCAGTTACAAAAAACAGGAATACATTTGACAAGCTGCAAATCTTCATTGTCTCATTTGGCTTCAAGAAGGGCTCCTAGCACTCCACTCACGAGTTAAATAAACCTTGAGATTCTCATTACTTCCATTCCAAGCTTGTAATCTCTCTTAGCTGCTGTTTGCCTCTGCTCAGGGGTTTGCACAGCAAAGTTTGGCCTAACCAGCAGCTTTAGCTTGGCTGGAGGATAATAAATGCAGCCAAGAATTGTTTTTTTAATTCAGAAAGACTATTTCTTTTCAGAGGTGTGAGGGTTTTTTTTTAATAGCCACTGTTATTATGAATTTCCCCCCTGATGCAGTGATTTTTTTTGCTCCCCTTGCTGTCACTACAGCAGCAAATTAACCAATCCTTTTGCCCACCGCCACTGTCTTATTGATAATGAATATTCTTGTTCCAAACAAGTACTTGCAGGAAAAGGAGGGGGGGAGACATACAGTAATATTCCAGGAAATAGTCCACATTTTAGACCCCCTCCCAGCAGCAGGATGTGCCGATTCATAGTGATCAGATGTTGTGCTGAGGGATTTGGTTTAGTCAAGGACTTGTCAGTGTGAAACTAATGATTGGACTCGATGCTCTTGAAGGTCTTTTCCAGTCTAAGAAATTCTGTGATTCTGTGAAAAGTCGGCAAGAATTGATCAGGTGGAAAGATTATTTGCTCTTCTAAGAGACTCCTCCAAAGGAAAAAAAAAGAGTTAACAGAAAATTAAATAAGTAAGGGAGTGTATTTCTGACTCTTTTTGTGGTTGGGAATGCATGACATGGAATAACTCAGAATTACCGCTCTGAATTTGTGGCTTTAGACTCAGCTCCTTTCAGAGGTGTTCCTGTAACACACTTTTCCTTGCTTTGCAGTGAGTTAATCTGCTGACAGCTTTTTCCTTCAGAATTAATTCTATTTACCTGCTCAAGTTCTGAAATGCTCACAGAGGTGCCCGTGAGGCAGGGAGGCAAAGGAGGTGAAGCCTCTACCTCTGCCTGGGTTTGGGTAACGCCAAGGCAGTCTCTGGCACCTGGGGTTCTGGGAATTGAAACTTCACTCTGCAAAGGGGTTTTCACTTACTCCAATTAAGTGTCCTGCTTTTAAATGCCTTTTGCTGCAACCATGCATATCAGTGACTGAAGAATAATCACTATCTAAAATATAGTCCACTCTCTGATGCCGTATTTTGTCCCTTTGCATCATAACCTCCCCTGTGTGTATGCTGATTTTAGAGGCTTTAAGGGGCATTGCTGTAAGCACTGTGATCTAGTTGGGGATGTCCCTGCTTACTGTGAGGGGGGATTTAGCTAGATGACCTTACTGTGAGGAGAGGTTTAACTAGATGACCTTTAACCATTCCTTACAACATAAACCAGTCTACAATTCTATGACTGCAATGAATTACTTGCACGGTGTGGTGGAACTACAGGTGGAAACATCACCTGGGTTCAAAGCATCACTTGTGGGACACTGCCCTCTTGTCCTGAGCATCAGGATCTGAGCATCACTGGTTGTAATGCACACCCCAGCCACGTGGGATGCCACTATTTCAGTTCATGTCTCGGCTTCTTTTAAGCAAAGAGGAGAGAAAACAAAGGATAATAACAACAGAGAAAAAGGAGAAGAGAGAGGAAAAGGGAAAAAAGAGGAGAGAGGAAAAGGAAAAAAAATAGGAAGAGAGAGGAAAAGGGAAAAAGGAGGAGAGAGGAAAAGGAAAAAAATAGGAAGAGAGAGGAAAAGGGAAAAAGAGAGGAGCGAGATAAAGGAAAGAGGAGCGAGGAAAAGGAAAGAGGAGCGAGGAAAGGGGAAAAGGAGGAGAGAGGAAAAGAAAAATAGGAAAGGTGAGGAAAAAGGCAAAAGGAAGCGAGAGGAAAAGGAAAAAAGGTTAAAAAGGAAAAAGAGAGAGAAAAAGGGCAAAAAGAGGAGAGGGAAAGGATAAACGGAGGAGAGAGGAAAGACAAAAAAAGAAAGACAGGAAAAAAGGAAAGACAGGGAAAAAGGTAAAAGGAGGAGAGAGAAAGGGGGAAAGGAGGAGAGAAAGGGGGAAAGGAGGAGAGAAGAAGAAAAGGGCAAAAGAGGAGAGAGGAAAAGGAAAAAAGAAAAAAGGGGGAAAAGGTAAAAGGAGAAATGGGGGGAAAAGAGGAGAGAAGAAAAGGGCAAAAGAAGGGGAGTAGAAAAGAGCAAAAGGAGGAGAGAGGGAAAGGGAAAAATAAGAGAGAAAAAGGAAAAGAGAAGAGAAGGAAAATACGAGGGGGAAAAAAAGAAGTTGTTTGTTTGTTTGTTTTTATGGAAAAGGTTTTTGTTTTTTTTTTTAAGGAAAAAAAAAACAAAACCAAACAACCCAAACAGCCAACAACCACCAACAACAAAACCAGCAAAGGCAAAGCAAAGCTCAGAGGCTTCCCCAAAGGCCAGGGAGGTTTCTCCGGCGGAGGGCCAGTTTCTCAGCAGCGCTGCCACGCCGAGGCGGCAGGAGCTGGGGCCCCTCGCCCCCGCCACGGCAGCTCCTCGGGCGCCTGTTAGCCGTTGAGCGCCGTGTGAGGGGCCGCGGGGCCGGGCGGCTGTCTGCTCGCTCCCTTAAGGGAACTTGACAGATCTTTAAAACAAAACAAAAACAACAAAACACCACCAAAAACCTAACCAAAAAAAAAAAAAAAATCAATTTTAAGCTCGCATGCCCCAGTGGGTGCCAAAGCCACTTCAGAGAGGCTGAGAGATGGCTGAGTCGACAGGATTTGACTTCCAGAGGTAGAAAGGTGACAAACTCCATCATGAGAAAGGGGCAGCTTAGGGCCTCCGAGGCCGAACCTGCTCCCAGGATCCGGGGCCCGGCGTGGTATTGAACCTATTTATCTCTTTCATGGGCCCAAGGTACCAGGGGGAAAGAAAAGTTGTTCAAAAAAGGGAAAAAAAAAACCCAAACCCCAGGCTGGCAGAATTCAAGGGTGTAAATGATGAATTACTTTTCATCAGCTGAAAGGAAACATACTCCGGAACAATACTGAAAGGGAGCAGGAGCATCTGACCTCCTGCTTCAGAGCAGCCAATATCTTCATTCAAGAAGACAACCATGAAATTACACAGAAAATGGGATTGTCATGAACAGCCCCTTGAAATCTCAGTATACAGTCATTACTGCATGGGAAAAAGCCTTCATCCACACATCATAACTTGTAACAGACAAGGAAGGGGAGGGGGTGGGGGGAGAACCCACCCTGAAAACAGACCTTGGAGTTACCAGGAGGAATGTAGAAAATATTTGTCAATTCAAACTTTTTTTCCCCCTCTGGTCTCTCAAATCACTGTAAAGAGACAGAACAACCTCCTAACTCCACGGTTAATACCAGCCGCAGACAGCTCGTCCGAAGCCGGTTTGTGAATCAGAGTGGGGAAAGAAGAGCGAAGGGAGAAGCCAATCTGTCGCTTTATTTATTTTATCAGTCTTTGGTGAATGATTTATCAGTTAAGTGCTGGGAGAAGAGAGTCAAGAAAGCCTTGTCCAATTAGTGCTGCCCTCTTTAATCGCGTGCTGTAAATATTAGCTAATTACTGGCAGCGCAGGACGGTGTCCGTCAGAGCTTCCTCCTCACTTCTTTTCTGGCTTTGCCCAGCAAAGTTATGGGTTTGCCCAAATTAGGCAGAGCATCGAAACTAAGCAAGAGGCTGTTCAGGCTCACAGGATGTTAGGGGTTGCAGAGGACCCAAAGAGATCATCGAGTTCAACCCCCCTGCCAGAGCAGGACGATCCTATCTAACACAGATCACACAGGAACACATCCAGACAGGTCTTGAAAGTCTTCAGAGAAGGAGACCCCACAACCTCTCTGGGAAGCCTGTGCCAGTTCTCTGTGACCTTTACAGTAAAGAAGTTCCCCCTTGTGTTGAGGCAGAACCTCGTTTGCTGCAATGTATACCCATTGCTCCTTGTCCTATCCCAGGGATCAAGTGAGCAGAGCCTGTCCCCACCCCCCTCTCCTGGCCAGCCCTCAGATATTTATAAACATTTATCAAATCCCCTCTCAGTCTTCTTTTTTCCAGACTAAAAAGTCCCAAGCCTCTCAGCCTCCCCTCATCAGCCATGCCCTTCAGTCCCCTAATCATCCTCATAGCCCTCCACTGGACCCTCTCCAGCAGATCCCTGTCCCTCTTCAACTGGGGAGCCCCAAACTGAACACAGTATTCAAGATGAGGTCTCAGCAGGGCAGAGGAGAGGGGAAGGAGAACCTCCCTTGATCTGCTGGACACACTCTTCTTAATACACCCCAGAATCCCATCAGCCTTCTTGGCCACAAGGGCACATTGGTCTGTTGGAGAAGGAAACCAATCACAGAGAATGAGAAAGTCAGGAGTATGGGGATAAAAATAACACATTTAGCTTGTTTATTTCTTTGTTCTTGCAAATTTCTGGTTTGGCTTTAATTAAGCTAGCCTTGGGCTGGTGGGCATGGAGAAGGAGGATGGGGGTTTGGGCTCTTTTTTTTTGGGGGGGGGTGTCTTATTTTTTTTCATTCTTCTTTTTTTAATCCCTCATTAAGCTTTCTTTTTCCTTAGCTCTCGTGGCTTTAATGACTAGTCCCATTAAATAGGTCAGTGGGCTGCTTTTATTTCAAGTTATATGTTGACTCATATTCCACTGAGTGTTATAAACCCAGCACCCAAAATGTTTCTTCTTCTATTTCTAGTTTTATACAGACTCAAATTCTACCATTTTTCACACACCCAACACCCCAAATCTTTCAAGGCATATTTCTTTGGTATGATGCATTTTATCTTTTCCTCTCTCCACAGCAGCTGACCTTTCGTTGGGGAAAGCTCTACAAAGCTAGGACCAGTAGTCTGGGCCAGCCCAGTGCAAAGATACTTCCCAGGTAAGCATTTGGCTGAGGTTTGCAAGCTGTGGTCAGCAGCAGGGAGATGTAAGAGGAGCAAAGGCACCCTGCACACTGTTACACTCTCCTGATCTTTACTCATAGAATCATAGAATGGTTTAGGTTGGAAGGGACCTCAAAGATTATTCAGTTCCAACCCCCTGCCATAGGTAGTGACACCTCCCACTAGAACAGGTTGCTCAAGGCCCAACCTGGCCTTGAACACCTCTAGGGAAGGAGCAGGCACAACCTCCCTGGGCAACCTGTACCAGTGTCTCACTGCTCTCACTGTAAAGAATTTCCTAACATCCAGTTTCTATCTCCCCTCTGCCAGTTTAAACCCATTCCTCCTCGTCCTGTCATTACAAGACTCTGTCAATAGTCCCTTCCCAGCCCTCCTGTACACCCCTTCAGATACTGGAAGGCTACTACAAGGTCTTCTTGAAGCCTTCTCTTCTCTAGGCTTCAGAGCCCAAGCTCTTGTAGCCTGTCCTTGTAAGAGAGGTGAAGCAGCCCTCTGAGCATCTTCATGGCCTCCTCTGGACTCACTCCAACAGTCCTATGTCCTTCTTGTGCTGGGGCTGGGTGATGTTGTTGGCAAGACTTGAAGATGACATTTATGGGCAACCCATATAGTTGTCTATTTGGGCAGCCAACATAGAGGGTGCAGGAGTCTTAACAGGTGGTGCACAAACAATCTGTGGTGTGTGAAGCAGCACCTTAGGGGCATCCCCCAATGAGTGAGAGGAAGGCAGAAGAGCCTCCTCCTGCTCTGGTGTGATGGAACAGCCCTTTGCAAGGACTCAGATCAAAGGAAAGAGAAATACAAAAGGGAAGTTGCCTTGCAATGAAAGTCAAGAATACTTTACCCAGGAATAAAAAAGGAAATTCTTGGGATCTGAACATAAGCCAAATGTGAATTAGTAAGATTTTATTCAATGTCAGGAGTGGGACTGGGGTTTTTTTGTGAGTTTTGTCTGGTGGTCTGTGTAGAACATATCCTTATGCTCCAACATTGCATGTGAGATGCTCCTATCACCATTTCTACATTTCAAGCAGGAAATAGCAAAAGATAAGTTCTTCTACGTGCTTTTGTAACTCTGCAATGACTGTGTGCAGGTGGGTTGGAAACAGTCACTTCTAGGTAGTACAGAGGTTTAGAGAGCTGCTTACCTTGCACTTCTGGCCAGCACTCTGCATGGAGGCATGAGACTTGTGCTTTAGTTTTCTCTGCAGCAGAGCAGAGGCATTTTGTGAATATTTCACATCTAGAAGACCAAAGCCACACTTTTTTTATCCTCTACATGCTTCCAGCCTACCTGAGTGCTACACTGCAAGCATATTGGTCCATTGCAAGCACCATATATTTGGAATTATTTCTTTTCCTATTCTTCCAAATCTTTTTATCAGGTCCTTGAAATCCTCCCCTCTCCCCTCTCCTCCCCTC
>WAAF01002180.1:18772-97555 GCA_013400475.1 Tricholaema leucomelas
CCCCTCCCCTCCCTTCTTTTCCTTTCTTCAGTTTTCTTTCTCTTTCTTTCACTTTCCCACACAATCCTTTTTTTGGTGCACAATATTTTCAATGCCACTTGCATCAGGAAAAAAAACTCTGGCAGAAGGGTGTGTACAGACTCTGTGGTCTTCGCTTGTTGCCACAGGTAAAAGCTGTAGGAGGTATTCAAGCAAAGCCTGGATGAGGCACTTAGTGCCATAGTCTGGTTGACTGGATAGGGCTGGGTGCTAGGTTGGACTGGATGAGCTTGGAGGTCTCTTCCAACCTGGTCGATTCTATGATGATTTTATGATTCTATGAAAGAAATCAGGTGATGGTGTCCTGCTTGAAGATTCAAATTCAGACACCTCTTTAAATATACTTTGAATTGTGTTAACTGCAACCTAGACTTAGTATAATCTGGGACTCAACTCATATAATATATAAAGTGGGAGCTTGTCAGCCCACAGAAGTTGGGAATGCCTGTCCAGAGTTGTCCGTGTATCTCTTCTGCCCTTGAAAGGAGCCTGTGGAGACATTGCTTCCCAGCCCAGTGCCTCAAGCAAGAGGAGATGAATCTTATCATCTAGCTGTAATTTTTAGGGTAATTAGGATCTTCCCTGTGACAACCTGTAGCCTGTCAGCAGTTGTGGTTTAGCTCACAGTTAAAGTGCCAGTGGCAATTCTATTGAAGCTATTCTAAACATATCCATACTTAAACCAGATGATATGAGGTTTGCAATGATCTGTTTAGATGCACAGGAGAGTGTGAAAGGACTCTTTAAAGTAGGGTTGAATCCATTTTGTTGTCTGAAAGATGATTTTTATTGCCTCTTCCTCCTTCAGCTTTGAATGGTGATAGGGACAGCTTTGCTGCAGTGGGAGAGAAGAGTACTCCTAAAGTACAACCAAAAAGTGGCAGCTGGATATGGTGAGTACAAACCTGTCACATGCTCTGTTCCCCATCAAAGGATGCCTTTTATTCAGACTAAACAGATCAGGCTGGTGTAGCTAATCAGCCAATCTGACCACTGGGTAATCTTTAATGCTCCGAGAAACTGACCTCCAACTATACCGAGTGTCTGCAGCTGAAATTTGAAGTCTTATTATAGACATAAATGTTTTGAAGTTTTTTTTTTGTAACCTACATATGTTTTAGCACACTGCTAAGGAGTTGTCATTATCCTAATTATAACTAAGGCACTTGAAATAAATTTGGAAATTGTAAATAGTGTAAAAATATCCCAACAAGAAGCTTGGTCCATTGATTTTATGGCTGTGTCATCACCTTATCTATAAATGGTTCTCAGATGCCACAGCTTCATAGAATCATAGAATCAGTCAGGGTTGGAAGGGACCACAAGGATTAGCCAGTTCCAACTCCCCTGCCATAAGCAGGGACACCCTACCCTAGATCAGGCTGCCCACAGCCTCATCCAGCCTGGCCTTAAACATCTCCAGGGATGGAACCTCAACCACTTCCAGGCTCTCACCACTATCATGCTGAACAACTTCCTCCTCGCACCCAGTCTGAATCTCCTGACCTCCAGCTTTGCTCCATTCCCCCCAGTCCTGTCACACCCGGAGAGCCTAAAAAGTCTCTCCCCAGCCTTTTTGTAGGCCCCCTTCAGATACTGGAAGGCCACAATCAGGTCATCTGGGAGCCTCATCTTCTCTAGACTGAACGGCCCCAGCTCCTTCAGTCTGTCCTCATAGACTGAAAAACTTACAATGCCTTTAATTCAGCAGTCAAAATGCTGCTGTTAAAATGGAAAATTGATTGGAAGAAAAAACAACCAAATGAAAACACCCCAAAACCCCAAAATACCAGTGTTGCTCTCTACAGCTACCTAAAAGGGGGTTGTAGCCAGGTGGGATTGGTCTCTTCTGCCAGGCATCCTGTGACAGAGCAAGAGGACACAGCTTCAAAGTGCACTAGGGCAGCTTCAGGCTGAATGTTGAGAAGTTCTTCACTGAAAGAGTGATTGGCATTGGAGTGCCACCACCTGGGGAGGTGGTGGAGTCACCATCCCTGCAGGCATTTAAAAGGAGGCTTGGATGAGCCACTTAGAGCCATGGTTTAGTTAATTGGAAGGGTTAGGCGATGGGTTGGACTCAATGATCTTAGAGGTCTTTTCCAAGCTGGTTAATTCTGTGATTCTGTGAGTATCTATTTCTAAGCAGTGTATAATCCATCTACCATTGCATCATGTGAGCCAAGCTGAAGACAGACGAGTGTGTTTGACCAACAGCAACAGATAAAAACACCCCTAGAATCAATCCTAAGTTATTTCACCAAAAGAGAGAGATGCACATGCCTAGCATCCATGACCTGTGTTTACTAAAGACAAAGCAGGCTGCAAAACAAGGCCACATATGGTGTCTGTGTGATAGACTGAGAGGCACTAAGGCTTTTGTCTGCTTTCCCATGCTTCTTCCACCTGGGAAGAGGGAGAGGAGGAGGGACCAAGGTGGGTATTCATGCAGGTGTTTAGGATATGTCTTGGATATGTATTCTAGGTATAATTTGGACCTTCCACCACAGTAAGGAACATTCTTCTCTCTCAGTTTTTCTTTCTGGGGCAGCAAGTTTCCCACCCAGATCAGAATTTCTGAAGTGTTAGGCACCAGAGAGGCAATTAATGGGCTTTCAAAAGTGTCTGGGTGCTGGATGCCAGTGGAGTTTCTAGGTGATTATAAAAATGATGTCTAGAGCCCATCTGCATCCCTTGGCACCCAGATACCTCCAGACCGTTGGGTTTACGTGTCTGCCTCGCGTCGTGATGGATGTAGTCTGCAGCACGACTAATTGTGAGTGGCAGCACAAAAAGACAGGTGCAAAATGGAAGCACAGGTCTAAAGGCTTGGCCTCGGGCAGCTGATGGACACTGAGTGTATTTTTAACATTTCATTCCACTGGCTCCTTAATTAAAGAAAAATATTTCAGATAGAGCAGCAGAAATCAACTTCTTTGACTGATATGAATCCTGTTTACTCTCCAACTCTGAACTCAGCAGGTTAAGTAATTGGGAGACAGAAAAGTTCCTATATTTCTATTTCCAGCTGGTGGTACACAAAAGGCAGGAAGTTATCTCATTAATGGGGCACCAGCTTTATGCAAATTATAGTAACAAAAAGGCTTCCCTTCATACTTTTCATAAATTACCTAATAAAGTAGGAATAAATGGCCATATTCAAGAGCCTTTGTTGTATTTTTAGCACAAGACTCTTTCTGTTACTGCAAATATGACTAAATGCGCCTTGTTCAAAAGGGGTGTTTATGAAATAAGGCCACTCAAAAGCTTTTATTCCTTAACAGCCTTCAGTTACTTTTATGGCACAAAATTAACATAATTAGTCACAGAGAATAGATGACATAAGCAGCGTGCCATGCACAAAAGGGGAAGCCAGTATCTAAGGAAGGTATTTGGAGAGATCAAAAATGTTCAAAGTGCTCAATACTAGAAGGTCCTTTTTATTTGTGCACAGCCTTAAGATACTTTCTTACTCCGTGAAATTCCCATAATGAGATGCAGCAGACAGATGACATTAGCGATGAGCCATTAGAAAGAGGTCAGTTTCCTCTGAAAGATAGTCACTGTTCCTGCTCGTCATTAATTTGCAGCTTCAAAGCAGTCAGCATATGATAGTCTGGCATGTTAAGCAAGTTGCAGTTATCTTTAAATAACCATTTTTTTTCCCCCTCTCCCCTCAGTTATTAGAAGCTAAAGTTTTTAAACTTCTGACTGAAAGCAAAATTAAAGCACGCAGCAGTGTAAAAAGGCTACGGAGAGATTAGAAAAAGGAAATCAAATGTGGTTTAGAAATGAAGTTAGCTTTTTTCCCCCGGGGAAAGGCTGCCTTAACTTTTTAGTTCAAGGATTTGGGGCTGCGTATAGACCTCGGAGATGTGATTGCTTGCTGGCAGAGGCAAGCGTCTGGGTTTAAAGCTGTTGTCGTCCTCTTGGTTGACATGCCCTGATCTAAAAGGCAGAATGGTACAATGGCATACATGGGGAAAGGCTGCCAGGGAAGTGGGGGAGTCACCATCCCTGCAAGTGTTCAGAACACCTGTAGATGTGGCACTCTGGGACAAGGTGTAGTGGTCATGGAAGTGCTGGGTTGGAGTTGCGGCTGTCTGGGACATGGTTTAGTGGTCAAGGAAGAGCTGGGTTGGAGCTGGGGTGGTCTGGGACATGGTTTAGTGGTCAAGGAAGAGCTGGGTTGGAGCTGGGGTGGTCTGGGACATGGTTTAGTGGTCAAGGAAGAGCTGGGTTGGAGCTGGGGTGGTCTGGGACATGGTTTAGTGGTCAAGGAAGAGCTGGGTTGGAGCTGGGGTGGTCTGGGACATGGTTTAGTGGTCAAGGAAGAGCTGGGTTGGAGCTGGGGTGGTCTGGGACATGGTTTAGTGGTCAAGGAAGAGCTGGGTTGGAGCTGGGGTGGTCTGGGACATGGTTTAGTGGTCAAGGAAGAGCTGGGTTGGAGCTGGGGTGGTCTGGGACATGGTTTAGTGGTCAAGGAAGAGCTGGGTTGGAGCTGGGGTGGTCTGGGACATGGTTTAGTGGTCAAGGAAGAGCTGGGTTGGAGCTGGGGTGGTCTGGGACATGGTTTAGTGGTCAAGGAAGTGCTGGGTTGGAGCTGGGGCTGTCTGGGACATGGTTTAGTGGTCAAGGAAGAGCTGGGTTGGACCTGGGGTGGTCTGGGACATGGTTTAGTGGTCAAGGAAGTGCTGGGTTGGAGTTGTGGCTATCTGGGACATGATTTAGTGGTAAGGAAGTGCTGGGTTGGAGTTGAGCCTGTCTGGGACATGGTTTAGTGGTCGTGGAAGTGCTGGGTTGGAGCTGGGGCTGTCTGGGACATGGTTTAGTGGTCAAGGAAGTGCTGGGTTGGAGTTGTGGCTATCTGGGACATGGTTTAGTGGTCATGGAACTGTTGGTTTGGAGCTGAGGTTGTTTTGCCTGGAGAAAAGGAGGCTCAGAGGAGACATTATTGCTCTCTATAACTACCTGAAGGGAGGTTGTAGCCAGGTGATATTGTTCTCTTCTCTCAGGCATCCAGTGACAGAATGAGCAGATACAGTCTCAGGCTGCACCAGAGGAAGTTTAGGTTGGACATTAGGAAGAAGGTCTTTATGGCAAGAGCGACTGGCATGGGAATGAGCTGCCAGGAGAGGTGGTGGAATCACCATCCCTGGAGGTGTTTAGGGATGAGACAGTGCAATGATTTGTTTGATTAGATGGTGTTGGATAAGAGGTTGGGCTTAATGATCTCCAAGGTCTTTTCCAACCTGGTTAAATCTCTGATTCTGTGACTTGATGATCTTTGGGGTCTTTCCCAACTTTACCAATTCTGTTTTTCTATGTAAACATCATTGCAACCCAGAAAGGAAAAGACCCAAGATACTTGAACAAGGTGAGAGGGAATAAAATCACCCACTGTGCTCATGGCTTGCTGTGAACTATGGCTGCATCTCTGTTTTGGCAGTGGAATATATTTGGATACTTTAAAAAGCTTGCGAGGCTTGGATCATTTCTAGAAATGATTTGGGAGTAAGCAGCAGTGGTAGTGCAGTAGGCAGCAAGCAACTCCAGTGTGCAGCACTGAGATCTTGGTATTAAAAAACTTGTCACTTCTCCAAGTAATGTCACATGTCCAGGCTGGTGCTAACAAACGCTCTTGTTTTACAATAAATATCCTTTCATTTCTACTCCTCACTTCATGCTTCATGCTGAAGCTATGTCATGAGCAAAACCTCTGAAGGATCCCAGTTTAAGCAACCCAAGCTGATTATTCAAGCCCAGACTTAGTCATGCTGCCAGGACAATGCAGTGCAGAAAACAACACTGCTGATGGATTTACACTCTGCCAGGGTTACCAAAGTCAGCATAGGCTTATGGAAATAATAAAGTAATAATCTACCCTATAAACATTGTTATTAATTAGAGTCTTTTTGCTTAATACAGCTGGAGCTTGGATCATGCAGCAATATCATCACGTAAATCACCCAAGCTAAGGGTCTGGTTTCACAGAATCATAGAATGGTTTAGGTTGGAAGGGACCTCAAAGATCATCTAGTTCCAACCCCCCACCATAGGCAGGGACACCTCCCACTAGAACAGGTTGCTCGAGGCCTCCTTCATCCTGTCCTTGAACACCTCCAGGGAGGTTGTGGATGACAGAATCACAGAACGATCTTTGATCACATTCTGTGATTCTGTGCTCCACAACCTTCCTGGGCAACCTGTGTCAGTGTCTTACCACCCTCACTGCAAAGTACTTCTTCCTAACATCTAGTTTAAATCTCCCCTCTGCCACTTTAAATCTGTTGCCCTTGTTTTTTTCCTCTGTCACCCTTCTGCAGAGATCCACAGCCCTAGCCTACACCAACAGAGATTCCCAAGGTGCATGCTTGCCACACAGCTACCATCCCCTGCACCACCAGCACCATCCCTGGCACAGCTTTGGCTGAGAACAAGATTTCTTCCCCAAAAGACACTACACTTCTCTTAATGAGTCCAGGCAGTCATGGGGATGTGATATGTACCATGTCCATTTGCCCTCAGAGCCAAGCAACAGGCTCTGCCTTGCTTAATTATAAACTGATTGAGACACAGCCTCTGGGATCCAGCATGGCCAACCACCCATTAGCTGTGTCTTTTCCTGCCCACAGGAGGGGGGACAAAGCCTTGTAGGTATCTAAGGTAGTAGATGTAACATGTCCAAAATCTGAAGTAGGATGGGATGAGGCTGAACTTGAGTTCCTATGGAGAATCAGCTAACTGCATAAGCCCTGGGGGCTATCATTCATCTGTGGTGTTTTAATTTGGACTGGACTTTCATTCTGCTCTGTGATTTACTTGGGCTGAAGCAGGGTTCACTGAGCGAGGAGAAGAGCAGGGTGTTTTACAGCCTGGCTCTGGGCTAGGCTGCTTTGAAGCTCATTTAGAACTATCACTACTGCTATTATTTGAATTTATCTATTTTTGGATAGTTGAATCTGGTTATGGATATATCACAGCTTGTTGCACAGCAGACATAGTCAAAGTTTGGATTCAGAACTGAACTCGGGTGGAAATTCCCTTGAAGCCTTGGGATATGGCCCAATTTGAAGTCTTCATTCTGGGTAGCTAGGAGCACTTCCAGTGTTACCCAGTAGATTTACAGAGGCCTAGCTGATTGAAACTGGTCCTTGCAGTTGTGCATGCAACCAATTCCAGCATTGCTTCAAAACTCTTTCTTTGCAGATTGAATGTTTATCAACACAGAATTACCAATACTTCTAAGGAGAGAAACTTTTACTTGCCAAGCCTCTGGAATCCCTTCTTTGAAAGCCCTGATTCCAAAGGAGATCAGCCCTTTCTGGTTGGTTTGGCACCAGCAATGGAGTCCTCACTTCCCAGGGTGGAGTGTTTCTGACTTTGCAAACCTTCCAGTTGCAAAGAGGAAATCCAACCAGCTGAAAATTTAGGAAACAACTTGTGAAATAGACACACAGAGTTAAGGTCAGGATGACAAAACAAATAGAAGGTTAACAAACAAACAATCCCTCTCCCTCCTTCCCTTAAGACCTGCACTTAGGACAGTGCACTCCATTCTTTTGCAAGCCCCCTCCTTGAGTTGGTTTGGCTTTAATAGTAGGTATGGAGCAATATTTGCAGACTGCTCTTGTATGACTTGTTGAAAAAGAGAGTCCATTTATTAGCTAAAGAGGAAGGAGAGACAGGACAGATGGTATTTTATCAATCTCAACCCTTGGCCTCTTCTTGCTTGGTTAACAGAGACATATAACCATTAGTTCTGAAGTGCAGGAAGTCTTCCTTCCTTTCCTGAGATAACAAACAGGACATCAGTCAAACCAAAATAAATGGTGTCAAGTCTCAAGATGCAGCCCCAAATTTCAGCTGATTTTCAGATTTATTTCTTTTTTTCTGCTGCAGAAAATGTGAATTTTAGAGAAAAATGTGAAATCAAACCCATTTTGTTTCAGCACATAAACATTCTAAGTGTTCTTGTTTTTTCCTAATGGATGCTTTAGTCCTGCTGCAGTTATGCTCTCTGGGTCATGCCCTGCAGCTCTGCTGTGACTCTTTCATCCTCCTGTTTAACTTAACCAAAGCACATCATAGTTCTGTCTAAAGAAGAGAAAGAAGTTCTTCACTTTGAGAATGTCAGATCAGGCTACCCAGAGAGGTTGTGGAGACTCTCAGGAGAGATCCCAAACCTGCCTGGACATTGTGATCCTGAGCCATCTGCTAAGGGTGACCCTAATATAGGAGGAATGCTGAACTAGATCATCTCCATCAGGGTCTCTCCCAACCCCTGCTGTGCTGGATCCTCTGTGATTCTGTGATCAATTTGCTGAAAACTTTGAGGTAGAGGAGGATTTTAAACATAGAATCAGAGAATGCTTTAGGTTGGAAGGGACCCCGAAGATCATAAAACACAGACACCATAGACTCAACCATGCTGGAGGAGACCTCCAAGCTCATCCAGTCCAACCTATTACCCAGCCCATCCTCTGTTAACCATGGCACAAAGTGCCTTGTCTAGGCTTTCCTTGAACATCTCCAGGGACAGCAACCCCTTGCCATAGGCAGGGACACCTCCCACTAGAACAGGTCGCTGAAGGCCTCATCCAATCTGGCCTTGAACACCTCCAGGGAAGGGGCAGTCACAATGTACCTGGGCCACTTATGCCAGGATCTCACCACCCTTACTGGAAAGAACTTCCTAACATCCAGTTTAAATCTCCCCTCTGCCAGTTTAAACCCATTCCTCTTTGTCCTGTCATTACAAGACCTTGTCAATAGTCCCTCCCCATACCTCCTGTATCCCCCTTCAGATACTGGAAGGCCCACTCCAGGGTCTCCTCAAAGCCTTTTCTTCTCCAGGCTGCAGAGCCCCAACTCTCATAGCCTGTTCTCATAGCAGAACTGCTGCAGCCCTCTGAGCATCTTGGTGGCCTCCTCTGGACCCACTCCAACTGTTCCATGTCCTGCTTGTGTTGAGAGATCCAGAACTGCACACAGGACTCCAGGTGGGGTCTGAGGAGAGCAGTAGTTGAAATAAGAGCTTCATGTCTTTTAAGTGTCTTTTATGACACGTGGCCTGCTTCTTCTAGAGAAAATATGGTGCCTTGGTGATATATTTATAGAATTATTACTGTTCCTTCCTTTTTTAGGTAAGATATCTCAATATGTCTATCCTCAAATGAATGTTGTCATTAGTAGGAACTCCTCACTGTAGAATTCCCATTTGGCTAGATCTGTCCTTAAGTAGGCATTGCTTAGCCACAGAGGTGTCATCAGAAGGAGCATTAGAAGTTGTCCTGTAGTTTGATTCCCAAATCTGAAATGAATGAGGATTAACATCCAGGCACACTGGAAAAGCCTTTCAAAGCAATGCATCTTGGGTTTGTTTTCACAGAGATGACTTATTGCTCTCTACAACTACCTAAGGAGGATGTAGCCAGGTGGGGTTGGGCTCTTCTGCCAGGCACCCAGTGACAGAATAAGAGGACATAACCTCAAGCTGTGCCAGGGCAAGTTCAGGCTGGATGTTAGGAGGAAGTTCTTCATAGCAAGAGTGATTGGTATTGGAATGGGCTGCCTGGGGAGGTGGTGGAGTCGCCATCCCTGGAGGTGTTTAAAAGGAGACTGGATGAGGCACTTGGTGCCATGGTTTAATTGATTAGAATCATGGAATCATAGAATCAAACAGGTTGGAAGAGAACTCCATCTAATCCAACCTCAACCTAGCACCCAGCCCTATCCAGTCATCTAGACCATGGTACTAAATGCCTCATCCAGTCTTTTCTTCAGCACCTCCAGGGATGGCGACTCCACCACCTCCCTGGGCAGCCCATTCCAATGCCAATCACTCTCTATGGAGAGAATTTCCTCCTAACATCCAGCCTATACTTCTTCCAGCACAACTTGAGACTGTGTCCCCTAATTAGAAGGTGTTAGGTGATGCCTTGGACTTAATAATCTTTATGGCCTTTTACAAACTGATTAATTCTGTGATTCTGTGAAAAAGGAAATGGAAAACACAAAAAGCCTTGGGTTTGTTTTTGTTTTCTTTCCATTGAAGGGTAGAAAACCTCCACAGACACATTTTGCTTTCTCTGAACAATTCGCTCTAGACCAAATCCCAGCATGCTACTGATGAAGAGTTCAGGCAAGTCCTTGACATTAGACAGTAGGATAGGATTTGTGGAAGTGTGCTGCTGACCTAATAATGCTCCCATTTACATCAGTGGGAGGAAATTTAATCAATGCTGAGTGTCTTTCAAAGACTCACTCCTGAGATGTCAAAAAGATGCTGCTTGAGACTATTATATTTGAGTCTGAGTATGCAGTTATTTTTCGTTTGTTATGCTGTTTATGTTTCAGGGTTTTTAACCATGGAGGTGCAAGGGTTATCACTGGGAAGACAAACTGAAAGAGAGATGTTTCTGTGACTAAGATTCATGCAATGACATGGAAGTTTCTCAGTTGCTAAGACCAGAAGTTTTTTATTTTGGTAATTTTCAGTTCCTCTGAATGCCCTTATTGATAATTTCTATGAGCACCTTGATACTAGAAGCAATTTTGAAAGATAGATGCAAAAGGCTTAGCCTAAAGAGCTAACCAGAGCCTGGGCTGCAGCAGAAGTGTGGACAGCAGGGTGAAGGAAGTGATCTTCCCCCTCTGCTCTGCACTGTTGAGACTCCAGCTGGACTACTACATCCAGTTCTGGAGCCTCTGTTACAAGAGGGCTATGGATGTGCTGGAAGGTGTCCAGAGAAGGGCTATGAGGATGATCAGAAGGCTGGAACTGTTCTGCTGTGAGGAGAGACTGAGGGAGTTGGGGCTGTTCAGTCTGGAGAAGAGAAGGCTCCAAAGTGACCTTATTGTGGCCTTTCAGTATCTTAAGAGGGCTACAAGAAAGCTGGGGAGGGACTTTTTAGGCTATCAGGGAGCGATAGGGCTGGGGGAAATGGAATAAAGCTGAAAATGGGTAGATTCATACTGGATGTTAGAAAGAAATTCTTCAGCATGAGGATGGTGAGACCTTGCAAAGGGTCGCCCAGGGAGGTGGTGAAAGCCTCATCCCTGGAGGTGTTCATGGCCAGGCTGGATGAGGCTCTGGCCAGTCTGATCTAGTGTGAGGTGTTCCTGCCAATGGCAGGGGGTTTGGAACTAGATGATCCTTGTGGTCCCTTCAAACCCTGACTGATTCTATGATTGAAAAGGGAAGCACTGCAGAGAAAAAACCTGAAGGCTACAAGTTTTATTTCTTGACCTTCCTGCAGTTGAAGAAAACCAATGGTAAGGAAAGAACTACACCAAAAAGAAATGCCAGCAATTTCTACATGTCGCATTGCAGAATGGATTACATCTTCTTCTTTAACTAATAAGAATCTATAGAAAGGAATGAGAGAATTATGAATTGGCTGTTCTTGCTAAGGTCTAGTTCAGTTTAATTAAAACAAGAACTCCAGAGCAATATATAAGTGCATGTCTCTGTGCACACACACACACACAGAGCCTGGTTGATATATCAACACCGCCTTCAAACCAATATGGAAAATACAACCACTCTGCTTCATTATACCTAAACTTTTGCTGGAAACACAAAGCTTCCTGCATTATTTTAAACACATTTTTAACACATGTTAATAATATTCATGCTGCTGCTTGGAAAAATCTGCAAGATGTGGTTAATGAAGAGAAACTGCAGCATAAATTGCATGTAAAATATGCAATCCCAAACAACATATTTCTTCTCAAGCTACAGGTTCTATATTTTTTTTTATCCTCTCTCTTTTTTTTTTTTTTTTTTCTTACATTAAACATCCATTAGCTTGTTTAAATTTATTCCCTATTGTTTATAGAGAGCATCATCAGCCACTGCTGCTTGAAACAACTACAAGCAGTAAACCAGGCAATCTTCTTATTTTAATAAGATTCTTTGGTTAAAAATAGATTTTTTAAGTCTATCTCACATTAAAGGATGTAAATCCTAATGGAACTGCACAAAATATTTCTCATTATCAAGCAGGTTTTTTTTTTTTTCCATAGTGCTAGAGCAGAGAAAATAGCCAGAAGGTTTTTTTGTTCCTGGTTTCAACATTGTTTTTTTCCTACTGGATAGTCCATTGGCATTGGCTGATATTGTAGTTCGTAGAATCAAGCAGGTTGGAAGAGACCTGCAAGGTCGCCCACTCCAACCTAGCACCCAGCCCTAGCCAACCAACCCGACCATGGCACTAAGTGCCTCATCCAAGCTTTGCTTGAACATCTCCAGGGATGGCAACTCCACCACCTCCCTGGGCAGCCCATTCCAATGGCAGTTACTCTCTCTCTGGCAAGAACTTCCTCCTAACATCCAGCCTCCTCTTCTAACCCCCCCCGCCCCCCAACTCCCTCAGCCTCTCCTCATAGGGCTTGTGGTTTACTAAATAAGCTTCATTTGAAGGTCCAGTTGAAGCACCTGCACTACCCCTGAGCACCATTCCATTTCACTAATGTGCCCACACAGTTTTTCACAGTATCTGGGGTTGCTTAGCCTGGAGAAGAGGAGGCTCAGAGGTGATCTCATTGCTGTCTACAACTACCTGAAGGGAGGTTGTAGCTAGGCAGGGTTGGTCTCTTCTCCCAGGCAAGCAGCAATAGAACAGGGGGACACAGTCTCAAGTTGTGCCAGGGGAGGTCTAGGCTGGATCTCTACAAGATTCACCTCAAACCATAGCCCTAAGCACCACATCCAAACCACCCTTAAACACATCCAGGGTCAGTGACTCCACCACCTCCCTGGGCAGCTCATTCCACTCCCTGACCACTCTCTCCATGAAAATCCTTTTCCTAATGTCCAATCTAAACCTGCCCAGCCTCAGCTTGAGGCCGTTTTCCCCTTGTCCTGTCTCCAACTACCTGTGAGAAGAGACCAGCAGCAGCCTTTCCACAATGTCTCTTCAGGTAGTTGTAGGCAGCAATGAGGTCTCCCCTTAGCCTCCTCTGTTTCACACTAACCATCCCCAGTAATGGAGACACTCAAAACCGATCTGGACATGTTCCTGTGTGCTCTCCTCTGGGTGAACCTGCCTTGGCAGTGGGATTGGACTCAATGATCTCCAACCCTTACCATTATGTGACTCCCTCAGTCACTCCTCATCANCTATCAACCAGGGCTTTTTAATTCTAACCCTGCTCCTTAAGGCACTGCAGTTCTCTCTCTGCTTGGTGTTGGATGCACACGTTGAGGAGTTTTCACTTTCAGCTTTTGCTTTTGGTGTTCAGCAAACTATTCCCTTCCCCTCCTAGGCAAATGATGAGCTAGCACTCAGCAATCAATCCAAGCTTTTATAGTTGAAGAGATTAGCCAACTGCAAACAATCATTTTGCTTTCTTATTGTTATTATTAACAAAATTGCTGACCATCTCAAGACTGTAATTTATGTCAGAATCCTGTTGTGGTAAAACCTTATAAAAGAAGCAAACAAACCCAAGACAAACCATGAAGACATGGACCCTGATCCAAAAAAAGCGTGTGGTGTTAAAAATAGACCCAACTATTGAGCACAACAAGGAACAAGTGGTGACTCTGCTTTCATAGATCATCCACTCAATCATATTAACTGTGTTTGCATCTTAAAAGGTCTCAATCACTTTAAAATATGTTTCAATAAGTGAATCAGTGTTCACCACCAAAGCCATTTGTCAGAAAGCTGATGCCTTACTGCCACCATGGAAGGCAAAGATGTTGAAAAATAGAAGAGAGCCTTGGACAGGATATGATATAAATATGGATGAACATAGGAGGGGCTAGATGTCATCTGAGGGGTGGCATAGCAGAAGAAGCAGTAGATAATGCAGAGAGAGGGGTGTGATACTGAGAAGGATTGGTAAAGGGTGTAAGGGTAGGCAGAAAGGGGTGAACAACACAGAGGATTTATGCTGGTCCTGCAGAAAAAGAGGCAGTCTCACTGATAATTTCCTTGTCTTTTCCACTGGAAACCTGAACAGGCAATCTGGTAGAAATAGATAAACACTTTGTCTATTGGTTTTGATTTTTTGGGGGAGGGGAGAGTGTTCCTTAGATTTTTGTCCTCGTTTCCCTGTCTCTATTAGCACAAGATTTTAATTTTCCAAACATATCAAATGTATCTTTCACCCAATCCCTCAAAGTTTGTGAAAGAAGCCAAATCAATCACAGTAGCTTAGATTGAAAGGCACCTTAAGAGTCGTCTTGTTCCAGCTCCCCTGTTGTGGGCAGGGATGTCACAGAATCACAGAATGTCAGGGGCTAGAAGGGACCTTCAAAGCTCATCCAGTCCAACCCCACTGCCAGAGCAGGATCACCCAGAGCAGATCACACAGGAACACATCCAGGAAGGTTTTGGATATCTCCAGAGATGGAGACTCCACAACCCCCCTGGGCAGCCTGTTCCAGTGCTTTGTCACCCTCACAGGGAAAAAAATTCCTCCTCATGTTTAAATGAAACTTCCTATGCTTCAACTTCCACCCACTGCCCCTTGGCCTGTCATTGGGCATCACCCAGCAGAGCCTGGCTCCAGCCTCCTGCCACTCATCCTTTACATCTTTATAACCATTGATGAAGTCACCTTTCAGTCTCCTCTTCTCCAAACAGCACAGTCCCAGCTCCCTCAGGCTCTCCTCTTAAGAGAAATCTTCCATTCTCTTCATCATCTTTGTGGCTCTTCTCTGGACTCTTTCAAGCAGTTCTGTTCCTCTTGAACTGGGGGACCCAGAACTGGACAGCTTGCACAGGACCAGGTTTTGGAGTTGGGTTGAGACTTATCAGAGATGAAAGGGTGGAACTGGACTCTGTCTTTGCAGTGCTTCTTTGCGTGTGCCTCTGAGCTGTTAGGAGAATGTGTCAGATTGGATGTGAGAAGGAAGTTCTTCACCATGAAAGTGGTGAGAGCCTGGAATGGGTTGCCCAGGGAGGTGGTTGAGGGCCCATCCCTGGAGGTGTTTAAGACCAGGCTGGATGAGGCTGTGGGCAGCCTGATCTAGGGTACGATGTCCCTGCCCATGGCAGGGGGTTTGGAATTAGATGTTCCTTGTGGTCCCTTCCCACCCTAACTGGTTCTATAATTCTATGTTGCAAACTCCACCTTCATTTGCCTTCAGATGTGAACTTTACAGTCTTAGTGTCCCTTAGAGGAGAAACAGCTACCTGGTGTTACAAAGCCAGAGACTTTCTGCTTCTGCAAGTTAAACCAGGGCTACTTTTTTCCCTTCTCTTTTCGTATTTGGTATTTCACTTTCTCATTTATTTGGTGTGGTTTTAGTTTCTTGAGCCATACCTGAAGCCTGCTGTTAGCAGCACCAGGGGAGGTTTAGATTAGATGTTAAGAAAAATTTCTTCACTGAAAGGGTTGTCAAGCCCTGAAACAGGCTGTCCAGAGAAGTAGTGGAGTCTTTATCCCTGGAGGGACTTAAAGCTCCCATAAATGTAGTGATGAGGGATGTGGGTAGAAAAGAGAGAGAGAACTTAACTCCAGTACTGTTTGCTTTTGCTAAAGGTCTGTAGGAGGAGAAACACAAGGCACACTGGACATTGGGGCCCAGTCTGCATTAAGGAGATTATAAAGCAAGTTTTAATTTGGGTTAGGAAGAATATTAATAGTGTCAAAATAGGTCTGGCCACCTTTAGTTTAGAAATAAATAAATAACTGATGAAGCCTTCATAAGTTTGTGGGAATTACTTCTTCGCTCCGTGTCCAGCAAGGCAATTTGCTGTCCCCCAGAGATGTAGTTGATAGAAGAGTTGCAATCAGGCCTTGGGCTCTACACCTCTCTCTCAGCAGGATCATATTTGAGCTGTTTTGGCTGATTGTACTGTTTTTGAGTTATAGCATAACACTCTCAGCTTCCGAACTATTGCTGCATGGAGGAAAGAAAATGTCTCTGTTTGGTTTGGTTTTGTTTTTTCTCCCATCTAAATTAAAGAAAGGAAAGAGTGCTGAAAACACAGCTAGAGGTCATACACAGATGAAAAAAAAAAGAGCTGTCCAAAGTGTCCCAACCTTGAGCTTTGGCTCACTGAAGCACCTGCACATTTGTGAGCACATATATGCTTAATGGGCTTCCCACTGACTACTGTCTCAGAGAAGATTCACAGAGAAGCCAGCAGGAGTAGGGAGGTGATTGTCCTCTTGGACTTGGCTTTGGTGAGGCCACACCTTGAGTATTGTGTTCTGGTTTGGGCACTGCAGTGCAAGAGAGATGTGGAGGTGCTGGAGTGGGTCAAGGGGAGGTCAATGAAGCTGAGGAAGAGCCTGGAAAATAAATCTTATGAGGAGCAACTGAGGGAGCTGGGGATGGTTAGTGTGAGGAAGATGAGGCTGAGGGGAGATCTCGTTGCTGTCTACAACTATCTGAAGGGACATTGTGGAGAGGCTGCTGCTGGGCTCTGCTCACAGCTAATTTGAGACAGAGCGAGGGGGAATGGCCTCAAACTGAGGCTGGGGAGGTTTAGATTGGACACGAGGAAGAAGTTTTTCAGGGAGAGAATGGTCAGGGACTGGAATGAGCTGCCCAGGGAGGTGGTGGAGTCACCCACCCTGGCTGTGTTTAAGGGTGGTTTGGATGTGGTGCTTAGGGCTATGGTTTAAGGTGACTCTTGTAGAGTAGGGTTCTATGTTGGACTCGGTGATCCTGAGAGGCTTTGCCAACCTGCATGTTGCTGTGATTCTGTAGTTTATTAGATTTGGGTTTTTTTTAGTCAATATCTTGAATATTTTTAGCATAAAAAAGGAATATAAAAAGTTAGCAATGTAGAATCAGGGAACTATTTCAGTTAGAAAGAGACCTCTATGATCATCAAGTCCAACCTTCAACACACCACCACCATGGCCATTAAACCATGTCCCAAAGTACCATGTCCACATGTCCCACCTCCAGGGGTGGTGACTCTGGATGTTTCTGCAGTTCTGTGGTTCCATGAAGCCTGGAGCTCCTGCCCTGTGGGCTGGACCACAGTTCAAGCAGCTCAGAAGCCTGGAACACAAAACCAATGAGGAGAGGCTGAGGAAGCTGGGGTTGTTTAGCCTGGAGAAGAGGAGCTCAGGGGGACCTCATTGCTGACTGCAACTACCTGAAGGGAGGTTGTAGCCAGGTGGGGTTGGTCTCTTCTGCCAGGCAAGCAGTAACAGAACAAGGGGAGACAGTCTTACGTTGTGCCAGGGGAAGTATAGGCTGGATGTTAGGAGGAAGTTGTTGGCAGAGAGAGTGATTGGCATTGGAATGGGCTGCCCAGGGAGGTGGTGGAGTCACTGTCCACTTAGTGCCATGGTCTAGTTGACTGGATAGGGCTGGGTGCTAGGTTGGACTGGATCATCTTGGAGGTCTCTTCCAACCTGATTGATTCTATGATTCTATGGTTTCCCTCACTGATTGTGACCCATCTCAGTAAGGAGTGAAATGCTGCAACATCAAACCAAGGGAATTCAAAAGGGAAACCTATTAATGCTGGCTGCTGTAATGCAAAAGCAGGCTTCACTTTTAGGCTTTAATTATATGAATCTGAACATACTTTTGAGATTATGAAATAGGAGCTGAGCAGCCAGTTATTTTTCATCATTTATTTTTAAAGCAAATTTATCTTTGAATTGTCATCTGTTCAGATTCTGGAGAAGCAGACCACAAATGAGTACAATATGAACATGGTTTTCCATGCCAGCCCAATTCAAAGAAGAGTTTAAAGGACTATTTTTTTTCCTTTTTTTTTTTTTTTTTTTTTTTTTTTGGGAGGGGGCTTCCTTTGAACACTTCAATTGAACACAAAGTGTGACCAGTTCCACCTAAGTGAGCCCTGGGTCGTTCTGCAAGTTTGCTGTGTGGATGTGCACCCTTGCATGTGTACATACAAAACTAATGCTAACTTTAGTCATGTCCTGGCAACATTTCCTCATTAAAACTTCAATTTAACAGATTCTGAAACCTTGAAATACTTTGCAAAAGGGAACAGCTATGGGAACATAGGAAAGGACTGAAAAAATGCTTTCTTGGCCTTGACACACAAGTTCTTAAATATTTCCTTTCCTGTCTGGTAATGGTTTACCATTTCATGTCCTGATAACAAAATTTTGTTTCACAGTTTGGATTTCTAAGAAAAACTGTTCTCATATTCATAGAATCAACCAGGTTGGAAGAGACCTCCAAGCTCATCCAGTCCAACCTAGCACCCAGCCCTAGCCAATCAACCAGATCATGGCACTAAGTGCCTTGTCCAGGCTTTGCTTGAACACCTCCAGGGATCATAGAATCATAGACTCAAACAAATTGGAAGAGACCTCCAAGCTCATCCAGTCCAACCTAGCACCCAGCCCTAGCCAATCAACCAGATCATGGCACTAAGTGCCTTGTCCAGGCTTTGCTTGAACACCTCCAGGGATGGCAACTCCACCACCTCCCTGGGCAGCCCATTCCAATGCCAATCACTCTCTCTGGCAAGAACATGCCAAAAAAATATTGTGTCAGTATAAGAGAGATTGCATCCAGTTCTGGTGTCCCCAGCATGAGAAGGACACAGAGCTGTTGGCAGAAATCCAGAGGAGGGCCACAAAGATGATCCAAGGGCTGGAGCACCTCTATGAGGATGTACTGAGGGAACTGGGGCTGTTCAGTCTAGGGAAGAGAAGACTCCAGGGGGACCTTAAAGCTGCCTTCCAATACTGGAAGGGATCCTATAGGAAGGCTGTGGGAAGTACTTCTCATAGAATCATAGAATCAAGCAGGTTGGAAGAGACCTCCAAGCTCATCCAGTCCAACCTAGCACCCAGCCCTAGACAATCAACCAGACCATGGCACTAAGTGCCTCATCCAGGCTTTTCTTGAACACCTCCAGAGATGGTGACTCCACCACCTCCCTGGGCAGCCCATTCCAATGCCAATCACTCTCTCTGCCAACAACTTCCTCCTAACATCCAGCCTAGACCTCCCCAAGCACAGGGGAATGGTCTGAAGCTGAGGGACACCAGGGTTAGACTGGATCTTAGGTAGAAGTTGTGTAGTATGAAGGTGGTGAGACTCTGGAATAGGCTGTCCAGAGAGGTTGTGGATCCTTCCTGGGAGTATTCAAGGCCAGGTTGGTTGAGGCCTTGAGCAGCCAAGCCTAGTTGAGAGGTATCCCTGCTTATGACGGGGGGTTGGAGTAGACGATCTCTGCTGTCCCTTCCAGCCTAAGTCATTCTGTGATTCTATGCATGAAAGATGTTTAAAAGGTGACTGGATGAGGCACCTAGTGCCATGGTATAGTTAATGAGAAGGGTTAGGTGATAGGTTGGACTTGATGGTCTCAAAGGTCCAACCTGGTTGATTCTGTGATCTGTTTTATGGGAAATTCAGAACCACAACTTACTTTGTGTCGTGCATGTTGGATAAGCAAACTGTTGCCCTTTATTCTGTTTTTTAAAGGTTTAATTAGCAATTATAGTATTTAATGTAAT
This sequence comes from Tricholaema leucomelas, assembly GCA_013400475.1. Classification (NCBI taxonomy): domain Eukaryota; kingdom Metazoa; phylum Chordata; class Aves; order Piciformes; family Lybiidae; genus Tricholaema lacrymosa; species Tricholaema leucomelas. The sequence goes on from WAAF01002180.1 coordinate 38,237, forward strand.
ATTTCCACTTCTTCTAGATCCTCTCCCTAGTAATTACTGGGTATGATTGGTTGACTTTCCAACCTTGATTGTCAATATATCACAGTCTCACAGTATCACCAAGGTTGGAAGAGACCTCACAGATCATCAAGTCCAAGCCGTTACCACAGAGCTCAAGGCTAGACCATGGCACCAAGTGCCACGTCCAATCCTGCCTTGAACAGCTCCAGGGACGGCGACTCCACCACCTCCCTGGGCAGCCCATTCCAGTGTCCAATGACTCTCTCAGTGAAGAACTTTCTCCTCACCTTGAGCCTAAATTTCCCCTGGCACAGCTTGAGGCTGTGTCCTCTCTTTCTGGTGCTGGCTGCCTGAGAGAAGAGAGCAACCTCCTCCTGGCCACAACCACCCCTCAGGTAGTTGTAGACAGCAATAAGGTCTGCCCTGAGCCTCCTCTTCTCCAGGCTAAACAATCCCAGCTCCCTCAGCCTCTCCTCATAGGGCTGTGCTCGAGGCCTCTCACCAGCCTCATTGCCCTTCTCTGTAATATATACCTAATGTCTGCTTTAGGCTTGGTGGTAGTTTCTGTATGTTTTGCAGTTATTGAATGCTCTTCTCTGTCCAAGCCCTCCAAGCTCTTTGTTCCTCAAGTCCAGGTTATCTCATACCACAAGATATAAAGTCTTATTTTTCATATGTAGCAAGCCCTGTCTTCTGGAGATGTTGTTTGTTTGTTTGTTAATTTGTTTGGGGTTTTCTGGTTGCTGGTTTTGGTTGATTGGTTGCTTTGGTTGTATTTTTTTTTTCTCCTTAATATTGATGTCAAAGATGTCAAGAGCCATGGTGATTGGCTAGGGCTGGGTGCTAGGTTGGACTGGATGAGCTTGGAGGTCTCTTCCAACCTGGTTAATGCTATGATTCTATGACTCTAAAATAACCCCCAGTTCTTCCTTTGTAGCTTGTATATTTGGCATTCAAACCCTGACAAAAATGATGACTAGTTTTTTTTGGGATCTGGTGAAGGATTCTGACTGTGATACAAAGAGGAAGAAAACCCAAACATTTATCACTTTGCCATTTGCATACCAAGTTTAGCTCAGCCATGATTTAAACCACTGCGTAAAGGCCCTAAATTGATCTTTGAACAGCAAAGTTGAGCTTAACTGCAGCAACACCATGAGCATTGTTAGGATATATTAGAACAAAAGAACTTAGCATTCATGCTTGATCTCCCCTTGAAATTTATTAACTCCTTGGTACTAAGGAATATAATTTGATGTTACTGTCTGTCATTGTGTATCTTTTCTGCACGAGCTCTGATGAACTGACTCATCCATATTGATCTCCAAAGGGTTGCGGTGACAACTTAGTGCTGTGATTAAAGATTGCAGCATTTAGTTAGTTGCTTTTATTGTGCCTGGGAACTTTTCCTGCTAAAATATGTTGAAGGCAGAACCCACACTTGCAGGTCTCTCCAGTTAACCAACCTTTTGGGACAAAAGCTGAGTTCCTGAAAGCCTAAGCCCGATACACCACAGAGCAATTACGACTCGAATAGGGAAAGGAAATTGGAAGGAGTAACTCCAAATATTTTACTCTTATGAATTAGTACACAGATACAGATTTATAGCCTGCATGTGTGTTTTGTTTTTTACTGATGGCTGTAACTAAGGACACCTGTAAGGCAGGGGAAAAGGGGAAAAAAAAAAAAATCAAGGGAGGAAAGATGTAATAATAGGCAGCATTTCTGATTTGAGATCTGTTACATGAGATTTAAAAACCTGGGTGTTAGGGTTTTTTTTTCCTCTCCCTGGAAAACCTGTATCACTTAGCTGCCTTCAAGTATGAAATACATTTTTTTTTTTCTTCCTAAAGATTCTTTCAGGTTTTCCAACGGAAACGTTGAGCTAAGTGTAGAATTTGTGGGATCAGTTAGCTTATAAATAACGATCCTTTCTGCTGGCATTGGGAAATCTGTGTTCCCACAGCTAGCTCAATAAAACAATTAATATGGAGGCATGCTGAAGAAAGCAAATCTCCCCTCACTTTTGTCCAGAGTTAGTTAACAGAAGAAAAATCCCATCCCTCTCTTGGAGTACTTAACCTTCTGCTAGGAAGACACGCTAAAGGAAGGTAAATAACATGTGCTGCTTGACATGTGGTTGCCATTCCTCCCTGTTCCTCGTGTCACACACTTTCCCTCTTACAAGACAGTTAACATTTTCCCCTGGAAGCCTTCACTGTGGTTATTTCGTTTCGCGCATCCCCCTGTGCCAAACCTGTCTTGTCGTTAGCCCTTGGAGTTCCTGACACTGTTTCCAGCCTAGTTCCTGCTCATCTGAATTTCATTATGGAGGGACTTCACCTCCAAAACTCACAGATAATGTATCTTCAGCATACAGGACACTGAAGTTCACTATGAGTTTCGGGAAGAGAGCAGCTTCCTCTGCTGAACCCCATCAGCAGCAAGAGCAGCTTCCTCTGCTGAACCCCATCAGCAGCAAGAGCAGCTTCCTCTGCTGAACCCCATCAGCAGCAAGAGCAGCTTCCTCTGCTGAACTTCATCAGCAGCAAGAGCAGCTTCCTCTGCTGAACCCCATCAGCAGCAAGAGCAGTTTCCTCTGCTGAACCCCATCAGCAGCAAGAGCAGTTTCCTCTGCTGAACCCCATCAGCGGCAAGAGCAGCTTCCTCTGCTGAACCCCATCAGCAGCACTCAGGGGGAGGAAAAAATGGAGGCTGAAAAAATACAGGATGAGATTGAAAGACTTAGGAATACCAGGGAGCTGAAAAGGAGATTGATTTAGGAGCACCTCTGCTATGAAGACAGACTGAAAGAGTTGGGGCTGTTCAGTCTGGAGAAGAGGACGCTCCCAGGTGACCTTATTGTGGCCTTCCAGTAACTGAAGGGAGTCTACAAAAAAGCTGGGGAGGGACTTTTTAGGCTATCAGATAGTGACAGGACTGGGGGGAATGGAGCTAAGCTGGAAGTGGGGAGATTGAGACTGGACGTGAGGAGGAAGTTGTTCATCATGAGGGTGGTGAGAGCCTGGAATGGGTTGCCCAGGGAGGTGGTTGAGGCCACATGCCTGGAGGTGTTTAAGGCCAGGCTGGATGAGGCTGTGGGCAGCCTGCTCTAGGGTAGGGTGTCCCTGGGCATGGCAGGGGGGTTGGAACTGGCTGCTCCTTGTGGTTCCTTCCAACCCTGCCTGATTCTATGATTCTATGATTGCATGTAGAAAGCTCCTGACTTCCTTGGCACTGAGTTCAACCCGAGGGCAAGCATTTCTTGTCTGACACGGAGTCATTTCTGTAGCCCACATAAAGTTGTCTGCTAGAGGAAGAAAAAAGAAGATCTGTCGAGGGAATGGGTGTGGTTTCACTTGACCTCATCCACCAGCGTTGGATTTATGCTTTCAGGCTTTGTAGATCACCATTTTTGATAAAAGAAAATCATAAAGCAGCCCTGAACGTCCCCCTTGCACTTGGCTGCGTTATCTGAGATTTCAAACACAAGCAGTAAAAAACTGAAAAATAAAAGCTTGAAAGATTTTTATCTCAGAGCAGCCAAGAAGTGTGGTAATAAGGTAAAGGTTGAGGAGTGTTGTTGGCATAAGAAATCCCCTGCTTACACTGGATTTATAACACACCCAGTTTAGTAAGAATTGGCACTGCTGAGCAGTTTCTGACAGTGTTGGGATAAAATATTGCGGGAGGCAGAGCCGCCAAGTCTCACACCTGAGGAGTAAGACACACTTCATTCCACCGATGGAGAGACCTAAATCAAGCTCAAACGTTACTACAATGCAATTACTCCTCTCTTAGGAGCCCCAACTGCACAGAGTCGAGGTATAAAACTTGTGATTTTGCTATACTGTAAGAGTTTATTAACCCCTTAAGTATATATATGCTCAACATTTGAAGGGATAGCCTTTTTGGAGTTTACCAAAGTGTGTTTCAGAAGGAAATAATAGTTTCTGGTGTGGGATGCCATGGGTGTGAGGCCAAAGCAGGTTCCCAATGAACTTTTAGTTCTTTTTTTAAACAAGATGTGGAGCTTTGGATTTGTTTCCTAACATCAGTGTGTGCTGTGAGACCTCTTTCATACTTCAAGAATAATAGAATCATAGAACTGTCAGGCCTGGAAGGGACCTTGAGGATCATCCAGTTCCAAACTCCTTGCCATGGGCAGGGACACCTCACACTAGATCAAGTTGCTCAGAGCCACATCCAGCCTGGCCTTAAAAACATACTGGAGTTGCTGTCCCTGGAGGTGTTCAAGCAAAGCCTGGATGAGGCATTTAGTGCCAGGGTCTGGTTGACTGGCTAGGGCTGGGTGCTGGGTTGGACTGGATGAGCTTGGAGGTCTCTTCCAGCCTGGTTGATTCTATGATTCTGTGATTCTATGATTCTATGATCTTTGAGGTCCCTTCCAACCTAAACCGTTCTATGATTCTATGATTAAAATCTTTCTCCCCTACCTCAAAGTTTTCAGCAAATTGATCACAGAATCACACAGAATCCAGCACAGCAGGGGTTGTAAAGGGACCCTGATGGAGATGATCTAGTCCAGCACTCTTCCTATATCAGGGTCACCCTTAACAGGTGGCTCAGGATCACAATGTCCAGGCAGGTTTGGGTTCTCTCCTGAGAAAGAGACTCCACAACCTCTCTGAGTAGCCTGGTGCAGGGCTCTGAACATCCTCAAAGTGAACTTTTCCTTCCTCTGTAGACAGAACTATGATGTGCTTTGGTTAAGTTAAACAGGAGGATGAAAGAGTCACAGCAGAGCTGCAGGGCATGACCCAGAGAGCATAACTGGAGCGGGACTAAAGCATCCATAAGGAAAAAAAACAAGTCACAGCTGGTTGATTCTATTCTATTCTATGCTATGCTGTTCTGTGCTACTGTGTTCTATCCTATTCTGTTCTATTCTAACCCCCAGGGATGAGGTTTCCACCATATCCCCGGGCAACTTGTTCCAGTGTCTCACCACCCTCATGCTGAAGAACTTCTTAACATCCAGTATGAATCAACCCACTTCTAGTTTTGCTTCTGTCACTACCTGACATCCTTAAAAGTCATTCCCTAGCTTTGCTGTAGATTCCCTTCACATTCTGGCAGGCTACAATAAGATCTCCTCAAAGCCTTCTCCTCTCCAGACTGAACAACCCCAACTCTCTCAGTCTATCTGTATAGGAGAGCTACTCCAACCCTCTCATTATTCCTGTGGTCCTTCTCTGGACACGTTCCAGCATGTCCAGATCTTTCTTGTAATAGTGGCTCCAGAACTGGATGCAGTACTCCAGGTGGGGTCTCATCAGATCAGTGTATAGAGGGAGAATCACCTCCCTCACCCTGCTGGCCACACTTCTCTTAGTACAGCCCAAGATCTGGTTGGCTCTCTGGGCTGCAGTTCCACTCTGGTGGCTTCTCATCCAAGTTATGAGATGAGACTTTGCATATTTCAGTGATTCTGTGTTCTCCTCCTTTTGCATAACTTCATCTGTGAAATTCATAATCTTCCACAAGCACTTCTCTTTTCTCCTTGCAGCTACACCACAAGCACTTCTCTTTTCTCCTTGCAGCTACATTACCAGAAATACTCATATTGTTCTAATGAACTTATGCTAAAGCTCTATGGAGAGAAGAAAATACTTAGTCGGTGGTTGTTGGGGTGTGCAGATGTGACAGCTGCACTAAAAGGGATCGTGAGGTATGAATGTATACATGGCAGTATTTATATACATATTTCTTCTCTTCATCTTCATCCTTTCTTTCCTCAATGATCAGATGTCAGAGCTTTTCTCCCTAGTTCTTAGCACGATTTTATTTAGCTCATACCCTTTCTGTAGCCTGCGTTGTGTTACTTTTCTCATGTAGGCTGTTTTTCACCTCCAGTGCCTTCTAAGCAGAAGAGAAAAAACAGACATTGAGTAAAAGCCTCACTTTTGATTTATTATTACGACTGTGGGAAGCTTAACTTGAAAAAAGCAAATTTATATGGAGATAAGATATAGAAACAGATGTAATAAGGCTATGGTGAGAGTTAAACTGAAAAACTGATCATTTTTCTCGCAGTTTTTGGGTGTCATTGACATGAAAACTACTGATACAGCTGCTCAATCATTTTATTTATTTCATTTCTTTATTTCTTGTGAAACTGATGAATTTGTTTGCTTGATTTAGAACATTAATATTGCAGGATAGGAGGCACGAGATAAAAAGAAAAAGGATTTTCTTCCCTGTTTGGTCAAAGCTAATAAAAATTTCAGTCTGACATCATGAATAGAAATATTTCATTTCATATCAACCTGACAGTCACATGTGCTGGCTTATGCTGTTACTCTCACAGACTTGCAGCCTGAGATCCTCAGCCTTTTCCTTTCCTGGTGAATGCTAAAATCTGATGTTGGGTTGTAAGTTCTTATGATGATCAGCCCAGCAGAGTTACTTTAACAAGTACTGGAGATTCTGTGATTTTAGGACAGCTTAGTTACCTTCTGATGTGTTAATCACAGAATTAACCAGATTGGAAAAGAATCATAGAATCAGCCAGATTGGAAGACATTTCTAAGATCATCCAGCTTCTGTTTTGGCAGGGAGGTTGGATTAGAATGGGCTGCCCAGGGAGGTGGTGGAGCCTCCATCCTTGGAGGTGTTCAAGAAAAGCCTGAGTGAGGTGCTTAGTGCCATGGTTTGGTTGACTGGATAGGGCTGGGTACTAGGTTGGCCTGGATGAGCTTCAAGGGCTCTTCCAACTTGGTTGATTCTATGATTCTCTGATCTTTCAGGGCCTCTTCCAGCCCCTGCCACTCTGTGATTCTGTGGGTATGATTTAGGAGCTGGCTATTTGCCATTGTTTGAACCACATCCAATGACACTGAGGATTTAGGGTGCAAAGTGCTAAATAGGTCTTGAGATTCTCTTGCAAACTGGTACTAAACTCCTTAATACCTCATAAACAGTGAATCATAGGAATAAAGCACATAGTTTGTCAGTTCTCTGCTTGGCCCACATAGCTGATTAAAAAAAAAGATTACTTTTATTATGTATTTATTTTCTTTTGTAGCCAGGAGGCTCTGCATTTCCAACCCTGCTGCAAACCAGGGAACGAGTTTGGCTAAAGCATGGAGAGAAAAAATCCACCACCTTCTCCTTGCCCTGTAAAAGCACTGCTGAAAACTGCAGCTCCTGGCTGATGTGATGATTTTGTTCTCAAACAGAAAATAAGTAAGTAAATAAATAAACATTAAAACCCCCAAATTTACCTGTAAGGAAGGATACTGCTGTCCTAAACAGGTTTTAAAATGTCTGTTTCTGCTGAGCCAGGTAAAATCCTGCCAGCAGAAATAAACTAAGCTCATTCAGATAATACAGGTAGCTGCAAACTTTGGCTGTCCTCTAATTCCCAAACACTTATCTCCACATACACTTCCTGTTCCCTGGCTCTTGTCAGCTGGAAAAGTCATTATCTGAACGGGGAGCTTTGCATCTGTCAGCTGGGAAAGTGATTACTTAAACTGATAGCAATAGCAGTTGTTTTAGTTTAAAGTGGGTGGCTATGTGCAGGTTTAAAATGTTTTTTAGGAGGGGAAGTTGTCATTTTACATTATTATTGTTGTGAACATCAAAGACCTAAAGAATATCAACAGCTCAGATTCCTGCTGATTCCAGATATGAAAAAAATCAGCAATAAACTGACCTGATAAACTCCCTGAGAGGGACTTTTGGAGGTGGTGTTCTTTAAATCTGGACAATTACACTAAACCACAGAAACTGTTTATTTATAGCCCTTTCTTTTGTCCCTCCTGCTGAAAATATCTCCATCACTTCTTATCCTGACACAAAAGTGAAAGGCAAACACTAGTGGGACAAATACCATTCTGGGTACCTACTCCTTGGCTACTGGATACCTCAAAAGTGACAAGAACTGGGGACACCTACCTTGTTGTAGCAAGCTGTGTGTGGGGTTCAGTTCTCTTCTCTCAAGGAACAAGAGTTCACAGCATCACAGGATGTTAGGATTTGGAATAGACCTCCAGAGATCATTGAGTCCAACCTTCCTGCCAGAGCAGGACCATAGAATCTAGAGCAGGTCGCACAGGAACACATCCAGACAGGGCTGGAAAGCCTTCAGAGAACCAGACTCCACACACTCTTTGGGCAGCCTGTGCCAGTGCTTTGTGAACAGCAAAGTTCTTCCTCATGTTGAGGTGGAACTTCTATGCTAAGTTGTGCCAGGTTGGTTATTAGGAGAAAAATTCTTCACCCAAAGGGCTGTCAAGCTCTGGAAGAGGGAAGGTGGAGTTCCCATCCCTGGAGGGATTGAAAAGCTGTGTAGATGTGATGCTGAGGGCCATGGTTTAGTGGTGACCTGGCAGTGGTGACTGCCCTCTATGATCTCTTTCTAGCTAAATGACTCTATGATTCTGTCAGCATCTTGAGTGGATTGTTACATGCTGTCTTGTCAGGAGGGTAGCCAGCCTCTCCCCTGTCCCAATCATCTTCTTCACAGTATGTGAATTGCCTTTAATTGCTACAAAGGCCATAATAAATCATTCTGCTCTTCTGAAAAGTTGCTGCTTAATGCCTCAAACTTTTCTTTATGAATGTAGGCCAGCTCCAAAACACTCCAAAGTGAGACTTCATTGAATGCTCTTAAAATCCAGATTTAGTTCCCAAATAAGTAGCCTAATTTTCCTTAGCACTGTGCAATCAGTAAGTCTCATTGACCTCACTAAGAGTGTCTGCCTTCTCAGCAATTCCAAAAAAGAAAGGCAGCTATTTAGAAGTGAAATGTGCCCAGAGAGCCTTCACTTGGTGATGGTTTTGGCAGAATGTGCTTTAAGAAGAAGAAAAAAAAAAGTATTTAACTTTCTCTTTTGGTGCCTTCTTTGAGGGACATAGTCAGAGTGAATAATTAGGTGTTTATCTTCAGATACTTACATGTTATTTTATTCTAAAAAGATATTAATCTTTTATTAGATTTGAATAACATGAGAAGATTGAGATGTCTTGGACTGTGTAGGAAATGAAAGCTCCGTTGCCTCCACTCTCCTGTTGTGGATTTGGCTTGGAAAATAATTGATGTGGAAATTTCCATCTCCCTCTTTCAAGTGAATCATAGAATCAACCAGATTGGAAGAGACCTTCAAGCTCATCCAGTCCAACCTCGCTGTGTATATAGGTACTGGAATGTGTTCAGAGAACAGCAACAAAGCTGGTGAGAGGCCTGGAACATAGCCCTGTGAGGAGAGGCTGAGGGAGTTGGGGGTGTGCAGCCTTGAGTTGCTCTCTACAACTACCTGAAGGGAGGTTGTAGCCAGGTGGGGTTGGGCTCTTCTGCCAGGGAACCAGCAACAGAACAAGGGGACACAGTCTCGAGTTGTGCCAGGGGAGGTCTAGGCTGGATGTTGGAGGAAGCTGTTGGCAGAGAGAGTGATTGGCATTGGAATGGGCTGCCCAGGGAGGTGGTGGAGTTGCTGTCCTCGGAGGTGTTAAAGAAAAGCCTGGCTGGGGCACTTAGTGCCATGGTCTGGTTGATTGGCTAGGGCTGGGTGATAGGTTAGACTGGATGAGCTTGGTTTAGGTTGGAAGGGACCTCAAAGCTCATCCAGTTCCAATCTCCCTGCTATAGGCAGGGACACCTCCCATTAGAATAGATTATTTCTCGTCCTACTTTTTTCCCAGACCTGAATTTTAACTCTTCCTGGCAATCTGATGGTGACAAATTGATTTGGCACTTAAATTTTGCATGCTGTGGTCTTTTGCTTCACTAACACTGATCAAACTTCCGGCTTAATGGGGTCCCCTCTTTTCTTTCTTCTTCTGTTTCTTGTTAAGGGTCTGTTTAAGGTGTTTTCTCATTACAACCATAGTGAGTTTTCATTAAAGAGTACAGAAAAGCTTTGCAAGGCTGAGCACAGTTCCCATGACTTAGGGAATGTCTTGTGCCTTTGCCTTGAACCTTGAAGGCAGGGGAGGTGAACCTGCACAAGGAGGTTTTGAACAAAGGAGAAGAGGTAATATGCTAGAGAGTGAAACCTGATTTTAACAGGCAGCCCCGAGGCTGAGAAGCAGTTTTAAATGCTTAAAAGAGGTCCCTCCCCACCTGCACGTTGCTCTTCAACCTCCCAGAGAGTCTTTCTGGAGGCCTCAAAGTGTTCATGGACGAGAAGCTGTGTAATGCCTGCAACAGCTGCGTTTGCTCGCTGGTGTTTGCTCCTCAAACAAATCCCTGCGCTCACACATCAAGAGGTGGTGGAGTTCCCTTTATAGCACTTGGCTGAGTGGTTCCCACATCCTTCCAGGGAGGAATGGGGTCTGTGATGCCTGATGTAGACATGGCCATGGGGACCAACAGCAGTGGAGCCTCAGATACAGCAGGGAGAGCTGTGGCTGTAAAACTTGGTGGTGCAGACTAAAAGATGATTAGATCTGATGTCTTCTGATGCTCCTTTTGTGTTTCCAGTGTCTCGACTCTCATTCCACACTTCCCTCCAAGTTTCAAGGGTTTCTCTAGGAAAACCCTTCAAGCCATACACCCAACCAGTCAGTCATTCCCTTCCAGTTTAGGTGCTTTTTCAGTTTTATTATCTCAGGAAGGTGCTGTACAGTTATAGAACTGCAGAATTGCTTAGGTTGGAAAAGATCTCTAAGATCACTGAGTCCATTCATCAACCCAACACCACCGTGGCCATTAAAAAATGCCCCAGAGTGCCATGTCTGCATGTTTCCTGAACACCTTTAGGGAAAGTGACCTCACCACCACCTTGGGCAGCCTGCTCCACTGCCTGACCACCCTTTCTATAAAGAATTTTATCCTTATATCCAATATAATTTATCCTAATTTTCCTAGTCTCTTAATATCCTTTCTCCACCACTCCTCTTCAGTCTTCCTTTGATTTTTTTCCCTTATTGCAAGCATTTGCATGAAAGTAGGAATGGACAATTCTGATGTGCCACCATATATGCTTCTAATGACTCTTCTTCTCTACAGCCTTGCATCTTTCCCACATTTCACACCCATTCAAAGCATGACAGAATGAAACCAAGCCAGGACACTTATGTTTGTGTCAATTACAGTCTCACAGTATCACCAAGATTGGAAGAGACCTCACAGACCATCAAGTCCAACCTGTCACCACAGAGCTCAAGGCTAGACCATGGCACCAAGTGCTACGTCCAATCCTGCCTTGAACAGCTCCAGGGACGGCGACTCCACCACCTCCCTGGGCAGCCCATTCCAGTGTCCAATGACTCTCTCAGTGAGGAACTTTCTCCTCACCTCAAGCCTAAATTTCCCCTGTCGAAGCTTGAGGCTGTGTCCTCTTGTTCTGGTGCTGGCTGCCTGAGAGAAGAGAGCAACCTCCTCCTGGCTACAACCACTCCTCAGGTAGTTGTAGACAGCAATAAGGTCTGCCCTGAGCCTCCTCTTCTCGAGGCTAAACAATCCCAGCTCCCTCAGCCTCTCCTCGTAGGGCCTGTGCACAGAGAGGAAAATGATTGCATTGAGGGTGGGAGCTGAAAGCTCTGTCCAGTGGGTTTAAGATGGAAATGGAGAATCCATAACACCTTCAGCCTCATGAAGTACTTGCTTATTTTATACATAGACCTTATTGCAGAAATAAGTTTCTTTAGAGCATATGCTCCTTGTAAAATAACCTATTTATATGTTGGTGTTGTCTTAAACTCATAGATCTAGCTCATGCAGGAATTATCTTTCACTGGGCAAGCAGAGGTGGGACCTGAATATCCCATGTTCATCTGATGTGACAGGTGTGCCTCGTCCTGCCATCTATTTAAACCCTCCTGTGGCAGGAAAAGGAAATGCCTGGAGCCAGGCTTTTAATGCCCATTTTCATCAAGGGCACATCAGTGAGTAGGAGCCAAGAGTGTTTGCTTGTGAGGTGTTCCTAATGTATCAGGAGGAATTTCAATGCCTCCATATCAGGAAAAAGATGATGATGTTGCCTTCTACAAATAATTGCATTATTTTCAGCAAGTTCAAAATTACCCTGATATGGAAACATTTCCAGGTGGAAAGATGGAGAGATTCAGCAGGTGAAATACAAATTCTTTGTATTATTCTTCAAAGGGGTTTTTGTTGCTCATTTCCATGTGATTGGGGTTGGGTTGTTTGCAAGAAGTCAGCTGAGAGCAATGAGAATCAGTATCATATCCTGGATTTAGTTGTCCTTTTTTGGTGTCTTATCTGAGTGGTGATCAAATTCTGTGATGCAAGGAAAATCATTCCTTAGCTGAGCTCTTTACTCCTATTGAGGAGCTGCTGTAGAGGGAAAACTCCTTAATTCCTATTTTTCCACAGCATTTGTGTGTCTCATCCTTAACACTTTACATTTTAATATGGCCACTGATTATCTGATGTACTTGTTCCAAGCTCTGATTTATCCTGATGTTAAGATTCAATACCATGAATGCTTAATTTGATGAAGCCTGACTTTTCAGGTTGTTGAGTCCTCTCTCACTTTGTTCACCAGAAACAGTTTTCAAAACACCTTCTGCTACACACACCAAAAAACCAAACACCACCAGTGAGTGGACCTTTTCTCCCTGTTAATATTTATTCTTCCCAGAGAGAGTGACTTGCCGTTGGGATGGGCTGCCCAGGGAGGTGGTGGAGTCACTGTCTCTGGAGGGGTTCAGGTAAAGACTGGATGGGGCACTTAGTGCCATGGTCTAGTTGATTGGCTAGGGCTAGATTGGACTGGATGAGCTTGGAGGTCTCTTCCAACTTGGTTGATATTCTATGACTGCAATTGTAGAGTCTTACCTGATTTCAGTGAGTGATTTTGACACCCACTAAAACTGTAGAACTTGAAAAAGCTTGAAAAAAAACAAACCATTCCAGGCTGTAATTATCTGACCTCTAATAACTACTGAGGTTTCCTTGTGCAAATAGGAGAGTTTTCAAGGGGAAATATAAAGAAGAAATTTTACTTTATTTGTGAAGCAGTTGTTGACTTCTAAATCACAGAATCAACCAGATTGGAAGAGACCTCCAAGATCATCCAGTCCAACCTAGCACCCAGCCCTGGCCAAGAAAGAGATGGATGTGCTGAAAGAGCCACAAGCATAATCAGAGTGCTGGAGCTCCTCTTCTATTGAGGACAGGCTGGGAGAGTTGGAGCAGCTCAGTTTGGAGAAGAGAAGGCTCCCAGGAGACCTTATTATGGCCTTCCAGTATCTGAAGGGGTCCTGCAGAAAAGTTGGGGAGGGTCTTTTAGGCTGTGAGGTAGTGATAGGACCAGGAGGAATGGAGCAAAACTACAAATGGGTAAATTCAGACTAGATATCAGGAAGTTCTTCAGCATGAGGCTGGTGAGACCCTGGAATGAGTTGATCAGGGAGGTAGTGGAAGCCTCATCCCTGGAGATTTTTAAGGCCAGGCTGGATGTGGGTCTGAGCAACCTTATCTAATGTGAGGTGTCTTTGCCTGTGGTTTGGAAATGGATGGTCCTTGAGGTCCCTTCCAGCCTTGAGAGTTCTGTGATTGTGAGATTTCGGTCCAAGTGGTTGTCGAATGCTGTGTAGCAGAGCGATCACAGCATCTCGTACATCTTACGAATAGGAACAAAATTCAGTTGCCCAAACCAAAATGACCCCAGACCAGAAAACTAAATGAGCTTGTTTTTCATATCAGTTAAAATACCAATTGCCCTGTGATCATTTTGAGCTTGCAGAAGCTAACTTCTGTTTCATGTGGCATCGCTATTGTTGGCATCTCTCGCCATGCTATGCAGCCCTGGACTTGGGCCAGACGAAACAGTTGAGTAGCTCTGCTTTTAGATCCAAAGACAGGGGAGAGCAGGAAAATAATTCTCTGATGTCAAAATCTATTTTCTTACTTTTTTTTTTCTCTTTCAGTAGCTAACATTTTGTGATATATACACACACAAACCCATAATCATGCAATGAAATGGTTTGTTTTATGAGGCTGCAAGGACATATGTGGGAAAGAAATATGATGCATCTTAAGGATGTGTAGCAATGAGGATTATTCATACTTTCTGTGATGGTTTAAGTTAGCATTTTGTACTTGCTATGATGGTGCTGCTTAAAATGAGCATCTTAAGTAACATCTTAATGTCTCTTAAGTAACACCTCAATGTGGATCATAAACATCAACTGACTCCCAAACTTTCTGATTTGTCATAAACTCAGTCAGAGTTGGAAGGCACCACAAGGACCATCTAGTTCCAACCCCCCTGCCGCATGCAGGGACATCTCACACTACATCAGGCTGTCTAAAGCCTCATCCAGCCTGGCCTTAAACACCTCCAGGAATGAGGCTTCCACCACCTTCCTGGGAAACCCCTTCCAGGCTCTCACCACCCTCATGCTGAAGAACTTCTTTCGAACCTCCAGTCCGAATCTTCCCATCTCCAGCGTTGTTCCATTCCCCCCGCTCCTATCTCTACCTGACAGCTTAAAAAGTCCCTGCCCAGCTTTCCTGTAGCCCCCTTCAGATACTGGAAGGCCACAATAAGGTCACCTCAGAACCTTCTCTTCTCCAGACTAAACAGCCCCAGCTTCCTGTTTGTCCCTATAGGAATGGAGCTCCAGCCCTCTGACCATCCTCATGGCCTTTCCCTGGACACTTCATCACGTCCAGGTGTTTCTTGCAGCAGGGGCTCCAGAACTGGACCTCTTCTTTTGCAGCATCAGATAGTGCTCAAGTGCCAGAAGGTTGCCATCCAAAGGGGCCAGTGGTTCCCTATAAACTGCCATGCACACATGTAACAACTGAAGGTTATTTCCTACCTCATGGCCTAGAATAAATCAAACCTTTACCCCACGAGGTGCACTTGAACGGTCAGAAAGTGTGAGTTTCCCACTACTGGCTACAGGAATAAAAGCCAGCTGAGTTCTCAGTGACAAACCTGGTTGATCCTATGAAACCAAATATAAAGCAATGTTATCTGCCATGCTAAAATAATAAAGGTGTCTAGTAACACCTTACACGTCTTGAAATGCATTAAGAACAAAAATCAGGACAGATATAATTGGGAGTCTCTCTGATGCATTTCATGACATATGCCTTACTAAAAAGTTGGCTGATGACACCAAGCTGGGTGGAGTGGCTGACACACCAGAGAGCTCTGCTGCCATTCAGAGAGATTTAGACAGGCTGAAGAGCTGGGCAGGGAGAAACTGAATGAAGTTCAAGAGGGGCAAGTGTAGAGTCGTGCACCGAGGAAGGAACAACCCCAGGCAGCAGTATAGATTGGGGACTGAACTGCTGGAGAGCAACGAAAGGGAGAAGGACTTGGGAGTCCTGGAGGATGGGAGGTAGGCCATGAGCATGCAGTGTGCTCTCGTGGCCAGCAAGGGTGTATTAGAAGGGCTGCGGTTAGTAGGTCGAGGGAGGTTCTCCTTCCCCTCCACTCTGCCCTGGTGAGGCCACATCTGGAGTATTGTGTCCAGTTCTGTGCCCCCCAGTTCAAGAAGGGCAGGGAGCTGCTTGAGAGAGTACAGTGCAGAGCCACAAAAATGGTTGAGGGAATGGAACATCTTTCTTATGAGGAGTGACTGAGGGAGCTGGGGATGTGCTGCTTGGAGGAAACTGAGAGGTGACCTCAGCAATATTTATAAGGATGTGCAGGATGAGTGGCAGGAGGCTGAAGCCAGGCTCTGCTGGGGGATGCCCAGTGACAGCACAAGGGGCAATGGGTGGAAGTTGAGGCATAGAAGGTTCCATGTGAACCTAAGGAAGAATTTTTTCCATGTGAGAGTGACAGAGCACTGGAACAGGCTGCCCAGAGTGGGTTGTGGAGTTTCCCTCTCTGGAGATATTCAAGAACCATCTGGATGTGCTCCTGTGTGATCTGCTCTAGGTGACCCTGCTCTGGCAGGGGGATTGGACAGGATGAGCTTTCAAGGTCCCTTTCAGTCTCTGACATTCTGAGATTCTATGAAAAGCAAGAAAAAAAAATCAAGGAAGCTATAAAATAATTGAGAGGTTCCCTTTCTTCCTGTGAAGTTCATCAGTATACAGCAAGTCTCTTAAAGACCAGTCTTTAAATTATTAAGGGCTGCCAGTTGCAAGAAAGAGTAACAGCTCAATTTAATAATTCATGGCAGCAATTCAAGGCAAAGCACACCAAATATTTTCAGCCTGTGTCTCAAGATCACTTATAGGCAGGAATCCACGATATCAAAACATGAAATGTTCCACACAGAGCATTCATATCTGCTAGGTCTGGTGGAGGGGAATCAACATTTTTTCCTGATGAGAAAATCAAAGTTGTGTGCCATTTCAGTGAAGTCAAGTTGACACCTGCAGAGCAGCAAGTCATGACATTTTAGCTGATTGTTGTGGTTTGGGTTTGTGTTTTGGGGTTTCTTTTTTGTTGTTGTTCCCTTTTTCTCTACTTGTGGTTTGTTTCTTCATTTTTATTTACCCTGACAGAAGAAAGAAACCTAGCTGAAAAGGTTTACAATGAGGCTTTGGCATCTTTTCTCACCATTCCTTTTCCTTCTCTCTTAAATAAGCATTTCATACATCCTGGGCTGCAACTGTTCCAAGGAGGAGAAAACCGCTTGGACATATTTGTGTGAAAACACAATGTCCCTCCTTTTCCTTTGCACGCCCCCACCCTCCTATTTCTCAGACACAGCTGCATTTATCAAGATAATAAGCTTCAGGTTGCATCTGAAGAGATCTATTTTCATGTCATCCTGACATGATAGAGTTAGTAAGGCCCTTTAAAAAAAAATAAATTTAAGATCAATAATATTTATAGCTCCATTTATAAAGCAGAAGTCAAAGGCATGTGTAATGCTGAATTTATTAAAGGAGCTGACACTGGGGATTTTGTTTACTTAGCCTCTAATCCTACCTCTGCTTTTTTAGCATCCCATTCTCTAGCAACAACAACAAATCTCAGTTGCAGGTACTCATAAATGCAAAAAGGCACATAAGGAAGCTCTCAAATTATATCTACTGTGACCTGATATTGCAGTTCAGGGTACCTATCAGCAGTGTTTTTCCTGGCTGTATCTTGGGTTTGCTAACTGTGGGTACCATTAAAGGCTATGATAAAGTTATTGTAATGGAATTGAAATACATTTTATTACATCAATAGAAGTTCCATTTACTGTGCAATATGACATTGCTTAATAATTTTATATTGCAGGCATAATTATGATATCAAATTAGTAATTTTCACAGAGCACTTGCATTAGACACTCCTATGATATGATGCACTCTATTCCAATTCTCTGTGGTGCCTGAAAATAAATGTCCCTTTTAATGAGGAGGGGGGGGTGGGGGGAAGCAGAGATGCAGCAAAAGGAAGCACCTCATAACTCCAGTGAGGAATGTCAGAAGGATGCTTACCTTCCACTAGAGTACAGATATTACCTACAGCATTTCATAACTAGATGCCACTACACTCTTGATAAAGCTAGAAAATGGCTGAGGTCTGAAAATTACAGACTCTCAGAATCTCTGGGTTGGAAAGGCCTTCAGGATCACTGAGTCCAACCACTAACCCATCACTACCACTATGTCATTAACCACCAGTTTGTAAATGACACCAAGCTAGGAGCCCCATGTGGATCTGTTGGAGGGCAGGAGAACCCTGCAGAGGGACCTGGCCAGGCTGGGTGGGTGGGCAGAGGCCAATGGGATGAGACGGAACAAGGCCAAGTGCAGGGTTCTGCACTTTGGACACAACCACCCCAAGCAGCACTACAGGCTGGGGACAGAGTGGCTGAGAGCAGCCAGACAGAGAGGGACATGGGGATGCTGGTAGAGAGTAGCTGAACATGAAGCAGCAGTGTGCCCAGGTGGGCAGGGGACCCAATGGCATCTTGGCCTGGATCAAGAACAGTGTGGCCAGCGGGACAAGGGAGGTTCTTCTGCCTCTGTACTACTGCTACCTGAAGGGAGGCTGTAGCCAGGTGGGGTTGGGCTCTTCTGCCAGGTAACCAGCAACAGAAGAAGGGGACAAAGTCTCAAGTTGTGCCAGGGAAGGTCTAGGCTGGATGTTAGGAGGAAGTTGTTGGCAGAGAGAGTGATTGGCATTGGAATGGGCTGCCCAGGGAGGTGGTGGAGTCGCCGTCCCTGGAGATGTTCATTAAACGCCTGGATGGGGCACTTAGTGCCATGGTCTGGTTGATTGGCTAGGGCTGGGTTCTAGGTTGGACTGGATGATCTTGGAGGTCTCTTCCAACCTGGCTGATTCTATGATACCATGTCTGTATCTCTTCTAAATATCTCCAGGTATTCTGATAAATCTTCCTCTTAGGCAATAATCTCTAAGGTCCCCAAAATTGCTGACCTTCTATTCTGAGCAGTCTTTAACTAATTCCATTGGTCCAATTCTGGGGCCCCCCAGTTCAAGAAGGACATAGAACTGCTTGAGAGAGTCCAGCACAGAGCCACAAAGAAGATGAAGTGAATGGAACATCCCTCTTATGAGGAGAGCCTGAGGAGCTGAGGCTCTTTAGCTTGGAGAAAAGGAAACTGAGGTTTGACCTCATCTATGTTTATCAATATATAAAGGGCGAGTGCCAGGAGGATGGAGTCAGGCTCTGCTGGGTGATGACAAGGGGCAATGGGTGGAAGTTGAGACATAGGAAGGTTCATTTAAACATGAAAAGGATTTTGTTTTTCCCTGTAAGGGTGATTCCAAACACTGGACCAGGCTGCCTAGGGGGATTGTGGAGTCTTCCTCTCTGGACATATTTAAGACCTACCTGGATGCGTTCCTGTGTGATCTAGGTGATCTTGCTCTGGCAGGGAGGTTGGACTGGATGAGATTCTGAGGTCCCTTCCATCCTCTGACATTCTGTGATTCTGTACCAGGAAGGCTGCTTCTGGTGGACATAGGTTGTGGGGTTTAACTCCAGTTTAGAATCTGGAAGCGTGAGCTAGTGAAGCTGCAGAACAGCCTTGCAAGGTGGAAAAAGGAATCAATTTGTGTCCCACTGAAATGCAATCCCTTCCAAGGTTGAGCACAGTAGACTTGGCAGTGCTGAGCCACTTTGACTTTTAAGGCAGGAACTGAAGATTTGTATCTAGAAGAGGTAAGTGTACAATCCTTCCCCCCCACCCCTCTCTCCTTAGCATATTTACATGGAAGTTATTTTCTATTCAGGTGCTAACAACTTCTGCAATGCAAATTTGTTCTAGGGCTTGGCTTTTATCTTCTAAAATAAATGACAGAAAGCTATGAGGATCCACTAGCATTTTAATAAACCTTTAAAAGTCTGCCTTAAATACCAGTTTCCTATACTAGAAAGCTCATCAATATCTAGACAGCCATGCAAACAGCTAGGAGGCCAGTCCATTAATGAAATGTTAATGACTGAATTAGACCTGTAATAACAGAAGTAGAATGTACTGCTGTGAGTCCATTAACATCAGCAGACCCTGCTGGGAAACAAGTAAACACAACATACAAAGGGAGAACTTGTGCTAATAAACAGGGGTTTTTGTGCAGCAAAGGTGCTCAGAAGCAGGAGTTGTAAATCCCATTCGCTGCTGTGCTGCTGTCATTTAGTTTGTTGCAAAGCTTAGCCCAGCAGCCTGGCTCAATCTGCATTTCACAATGTGGTCATGAAATGTGCACAACAACCTTCTCCTGAAGTCCAGGCACTGCTAGCAAGCCAAAGCCTGCTCCCAAATACACTTTGGCCATAACAACCCCAAGCAGCACTACAGGCTGGGGACAGAGTGGCTGGAGAGCAGCCAGGCAGAGAGGGACCTGGGGGTGCTGGTAGAGAGTAGCTGAACATGAGCCAGCAGTGTGCCCAGGTGGCCAAGAGAGCCAATGGCATCCTGGGCTGGATCAGGAAGAGAGTGGCTAGTAGGGCAGGGGAGCTTATTCTGCCCCTGGACTGAGCACTGCTCATGCCACACCTTGAGTGCTGTGTCCAGTTCTGGGCTCCTCAATTCAAGAGAGATGTTGAGGTGCTGGAATGTGTCCAGAGAAGGGCAACGAAGCTGGGGAGGGGCCTGGAGCACAGCCCTGTGAGGAGAGGCTGAGGGAGCTGGGGGTGTGCAGCCTGCAGAAGAGTAGGCTCAGAGGTGACCTCATTGCTGTCTACAACTCCCTGAAGGGAGGCTGTAGCCAGGTGGGGTTGGTCTCTTCTGCCAGGCAAGCAGCAATGGAAGAAGGAGACACAGTCTCAAGTTGTGCCAGGGGAGGTCTAGGCTGGATGTTGAGGAAGTTCTTGGTGGAGAGAGTAATTGGCATTGTAATGGGTTGCTCAGGGAGGTGGTGGAGTTGCCTTTCCTGGAGGTGTTGAAAAAAGCCTGGATGAAGCATTTAGTGCCATGGTCTGGTTGACTGGATAGGGCTGGGTGCTAGGTTGGCCTGGATGATCTTGGAGGTTTCTTCCAACGTGGTTGATTCTATGATTCTATGTCATGACTGTTGTGATAGCTTGGAAAGAATAAACATTGTGCAGCTGAAGCTGCAGCCAGTCCAGGTGGGTAGCAGGGAGCAGTAGTTACCACCTGATAGATGGCTGACCCAAGTGAAATGGAATTTATGATCCCTAACTAAGACCCTCATAGACATCACAGTAACTACCACCGTGGGCACTAATTACAAGTGCTGTTAAGGTTTTATATTGTACCTTAAAATTTGATTGTGCTTTGCAGAAGGTTTTAACTCTAACAAAGGCAATGGAAGTAACATTGCCAACAGCTTCATTTGTGACCTTGTAACCCACAGTTTAAGAGTTCTTGGCTAGGGACAGAGAAATTGATTATTTGACTTCTTGAAATGAGAACTTCCACTTCCCAAACATGCAACTCTTGGTTGTTTTTTGGTCGATAAAAGTGAAATAAAAAGAGTTGCCTTCTGGGCTTGGAAACCTCAGCACCTTCATGTGAGACAGAGCTCCAAACCTTTCCCAACAACTTCCCACTGTGCAGAAGCTGTCTGCCAGCTGAACTGTGATAGCTTTTATCACATCTCATCATTAAGTTTGTAAAGAGACCCCCCAAGATCATCAAGTCCAACGGCCAGCCCAACACCACCATGGCCACTAAAGGATGGCCTGAAGTGCTGTGTCTACACAGTATGTGGACACCTCTGGGGATGATGACTCCACCACTTCCTTAGGCACCTTTTCATAGAATCAACCAGGTTGGAAAAGACTTCCAAGCTCATCCATTCCAACCTATCACAGTGGTTCTTTGTCCTCTTTCCTGTGGTTGCTTCTCCCCACAGCTGAATGTGAGGGAAGGAGAGCAGAAAAACACATGCCTGGGCAAGCCAGGACATGGATGAACCCATTTTTGGCTTATTTAGGCCTGCCATGACAGCTGCCAAACAGAGTTTTAGGGGGTAAGTCTTTTGGTACATTAACCATGAACATGATACCAGATCTGAAATCCACACTACACAACAAAATGGTCCATGAAGAGGAGGGCAAAGGCAAACAGTAATGTCTGACAAGAACATCATCCCTGATCTATCAGATCAGGGCTGATGGACTAATCTTCTCTGAGCTCTTGAGTGCACTGTTTCCATTTTGTGTACCTCAAGAACCAAAGAGAAACATGTAGAGAACATAGAATGGTAGGATGTCAGGATCTGGAAGGGACTTTGAAGGATCATCTGGTCCAGCTGCCCTGCCAAGCGTATTTCATGTTGGATGCTTGCAAAAAGAAGAATAAAACAGTAACATGACATGAGAGTCCTTTCCCCAGTGGTGAGTTCACTAGAAAGTGGGCTGATACAATGTGCTTGGCTTACTGGCAGCAGCTGCTCAGAAGCCAGACATTTCATTTTTGTGTTGTGCAACTCAAAGATGGTGAGAAAAAGAAATGTTTTTGTCTTGGCCATTTTTCCTCCTTTTAGGACCTCTTGGTACCTGTGCAAATGAGGATGCAGTGGTAGGATTTTGATGATAGGATGCAGTGAATTATGCTGCAAATGGGCACAGCAACATAAAGTAGTCTGCTCCTTTGTGATGTCTTTGGCAAGTGATGCTTTAGGTATTTCATGAGAACTCCAGGTTATCTAAAGTCTTTTTTTTAAGCTTTGTGTCATGCATGTGGAAACCTTTGATGAAGCAATGATGTGCTGGAAGAGAAAACTTTGTCAGGAGCTGGTTTTGCAAAGCTCGTGGAATAAAAGGATTGAGAAGTTGTTCTGAATGTGGGCTCAGACTATGCTTTGCCTGTAGGAGTGGTCTGTGCAAAGAGGAAAGACTTTAAAGATGGACTCAAGCACTATTTTACTGTCTTGGTCTCCTTCTCTTGTCAGTAAATGTTTATCCTAGGAATCAATGACACTTTTGTTTCATAGCACTTACTATTTCAACCTGCAGCAATCAAATGTGTGTTTACAATACATGTTCAACTCTTCAATCCTCCACTTTCAGTGTCACACCACTTTCAAATAATAGAATCATAGAATGGTTTGCATTGGAAGAGACCTCCAAAGGTCATCAGGTCCAAGCCCTCTGCAGTCAGCAGGGAAATCCTCCACGAGGTCAGGTTGCTCAGAGTCTTACTGAGCCTGACTTTGAGTATCCACAGGAATGGGACCTCAACTACCTCCCTGGGCAACATATTGCAGTGTTTCACCACCCTCGTGGTGCAGAACTTGTTCCTGATATCCAGTCTGAATCTCCTCTAATTTCAAACCATTGCCCCTCATCCTACCACTGCAGGCCTTTGTAAGCAGTCCCTCTGCAGCCTTCTTGTAGTCACCTTTCAGGTACTGGCAGGCTGCTATTAGGTCTCTCCTGAGTCTTCTCTTCTCCAGGCTGAGCGACCCCAGCCCCCTCAGCCTGTCCTTGTAGTTGCAATAGATTGAGAAGATAAATAGTGACATGGATTTGAAATAGTGCAACGTGTTGGAAGGGATAATTGGGGAAATCACAGAACATTAGAGGTTGGAAGGGACCTCCAGAGATCACCCAGTCCTGCCTCCCTGGCAGGATCCCCTAGGGTAGTCTGCACAGGAATGCATCCAGGCAGGCTTTGAAAGTCTTCAGAGAAGGAGACTCCACAACGTTTCTTGACAGCCTGCTCCAGGGCTCTGTCACCCTCACTGCAAAGAAGTTCCTCCTTATGTTGAGCTGAATCCTCCTCTGTTCCAGTTTGTAGCTGTTGCTCCTTGGCTTATTGCAGCTGACTACTGAAAAGAGCTTGGCCCCAGGCGCTTGACACCCTCAGGTATTTGTACACATTGATCAGATCCCCTCTCAGCCTTCTCTTCTCCAGACTAAACAGCCCCAGGGCTCTCAGTCTCTCTTTGTAGGGGAGATGCTCAAGTTTCTCAATCATCCTCGTGGCTCTCTGCTGGACCCTCTCCAGCAAGTCTGCCTCTCTTGAACTGGGGATCCCAAAATTGGACACAGCATTCCAGATGTGGTCTCAGCAGGGCAGAGTAGTGTGGGAGAAGAACCTCCCTAGCCCTGCTGGCAGCACTTTTCCTGATACCCCCCAGGATGCCACTGGCTCAATGTTTCTAGGTAATGGAGATAAATTAATGATTGTTGTATATTGTCATATATTCATCATGAAAAAGCTTTTATCTTGAGAGGGGCTTTGGTCAAGGTGTCGAATTGACACTGAGGTTTAAAATCTAGGTGGAAGGAAAGGAGGAATAGGGCAGAAAATTAAGTTGTGAAAATAGTGAGAGGCATTTGAGAAGTAATATCTGGAGCAGAAGGAAGAATAAGAACCATGAATGTATTGTGGGAAGGCCAGAAGGATATTAAAAGAGGGGGGAAAGGAAAAGGTTGTGAGTGCTCCATGGCTTTTCAAAGATGGTTAGTTCAGTGACTCCAGGTTTGATCTGGAGAGCTGCATAGGTGTCAGGGTGATGAGATGAGGGCAGCAATCAGACCTGCAGGTGAGCACCTCTTGGCTAAGAAGTTTTACCTTTGGGGACAGGCAGAAATGATCTTAGTGGTGCAGGTGGCAGTTCACGCCGGGCCTCGGGGCTGTAGAGCTACCTGGTTCTGTTGCGACCTCTCACTCCATTTCTCACCTCTTAACGTGGTGTTTAATTTTCTCCCTTCACCTGCAGCTGAGGGAAGATTGATATTTTTGAAAGAATCTAAATTATTACCTCCTATCTACAAAGAAATTTTGTTAGAGCTCCATTTCTACAGTTTGGAAGCACTGAGAAACCTCCCAGACAAACCTACCTACCCTGAAATCCCACCAAGTGAGAATAGTCAATTTTTCCCCCCTTTTTCTGACCTCCAGAGCCTAGAAAGCTTCCAGCAGATACATTTATGCATCTGAATTTGCTGCCTGGTGTCACAGAGTGAAGCCTGCTGAAGCATTAGCCATCACTTTAAATTCTTCTCACTTGGACTCATTCTGTCCCATGTATAATCTGAACAGGTTTTCGGTGTAATTATTTTCTCTCAATAATTACCATTATGCAATTGCTAAGGCTGCCAGCTTTGTTTTCCCTTCCTGCCAGAGACTAGCAGAAATGTATTAGGCATTTGTGTAACTTATGATCTTTGATGCACGTTTAAAATGCATGGAATATTTTTCATCTTCTGTTTGAGGCAATACCTCAGCTGGGATCATCTCTCGCGGCGTAAGGTTACGCTGTGCAAATGGATGCCTTGTGCTGCAACAGGGAGTCCTCTACAACGAAAGAGCAAAGAAGTCTAGAAAAGCAACCAAAAAAACCCACCAAAAAGCCAAATTTGAAGGAGTTGGAGGGCATGGTAATGGCTGCAGGCAGAGGCACAGCACATCTGGACACCAGTGAAGAAAGATTTTGTGTATAGAATCATGGAATGGTTTAGGTCGGAAAGGACCTCAAGGATCATCCAGTTCCAACCCCCTGCTATAGGCAGGGACACCTCCCACTAGAAAAGGTCACTCAAGCCCTCACCCAAGCTGGCCTTGAACACATCCAGGGTGGGAGCAGCCACAACTTCCCTGGGCAACCTGTGCCAGTGTCTCACCACCCTCACTGCGAAGAACCCTTTCCTAACATCTAGTTTGAATCTCCCCTCTGCCAGTTTAAGCCCATAAACCCTTGTCCTGTCGTTACAAGACCTTGTCAATAGTCCCTCTGCAGACTTCTTGTAGCCCCCTTCAGGTACTGGAAGGCTACTACCAGATCTCCTCGAAGCCTTCTCTTCTCCAGGCTACAGAGCCCCAACTCTCTCAGCCTGTCCTCATAGCAGAGCTGCTGCAGCCCTCTGATAATTGTTGTGGCCCTCCTCTGGACTGGCTCCAACAGTTCCATGTCCTTCTTGTGTTGGGGGCTCCAGAACTGCACACAGGACACCAGGTGGGGTCTGAGGAGAGCAGAGCCAAGGGGCAGAATCCCCTCCCTTGCTCTGCTGCCCACACTGCTCTTGCTGCAGCCCAGCACAGGGTTGCTGTCTGGGCTGCACTCACACTGCAGGCTCCTGTTGAGCTTTTCATCAGCCCAGACCCCCAGGGCCTTTTCTTCAGGGCTGCTCTCAGCCATTTGCCACCCACCCTGGATTGGTGCTTGGGATTGTGCCCACCCAGGTGCAGGACCTTACACTTGGCCTTATTTAATGTCATGAGGTCCTCATCCAGGTCCCTCTGGCTGGATCCCTGCCCTCTCACAAATCGACTGTGCCACCTGCACACTTGCTGATTTCTTTTTCCCTGTGAAATAATTTTGATTTCTCTACCACAAGGCTCAATAAGGCAAAAGGCAAGGTCCTGTGCTGGGGTTGGGGCAATCCTCCTTATCAAGAGGATTGAACCAACCCAGGCAATCTTATGAGGAGAGTCTGAGGAAGCTGAGGCTCTTTAGCTTAGAAAAAGGACACTGAGAGGTGACCTCACCTATGTTTATCAATACATAAAGGGTGAGTGCCAGGAGGCTGGAGCCAGGCTCTGCTCAGTGATGCCCAGTGACAGGACAAGGCAAGGGGTGGAAGCTGAGGCATAGGAAGTTTCATTTAAACATGAGGAGGATTTTTTTTTCCCTGTGAGGGTGACAGAGAACTGGACCAGGCTGCCCAGGGGGGTTGTGGAGTCTCCCTCTCTGGAGATATTCAGGGCTCACCTGGATGTGTTCCTGTGTGATCTGCTCTGGGTGATCCTGCTCTGGCAGTGGGCTTGGACTGGATGACTGTGAAGGTCTCCTTCAGCCCTTGTGATTCTGTGACTTAAAAGGAGCCACCAGGCTGAGAATCCAGATGTGTTTTATTACTAATGAGCAGTACAACCCGAGCAACACCATGATTTATTAGGATAGCTGCTGAGTGGGATTCTGAGAAAAGGTAATTGTTTGGGAATTATCCTCACAATTAACTTCACATGTGTGAATTCCACTAGCTCCAACTCAGGGAGCAATGGGTGGAAGTTGAGGCACAGGAGGTTCTATGTGAACCTGAGGAAGAATTTTTTTCCCTATGAGGGTGACAGAGCACTGGAACAGGCTGCCCAGGGGGGTTGTGGAGTCTCCCTCTCTGGAGATGTTCCAGAACCGTCTGGATGCAGTTCAGTGTGATCTGCTCTGGCAGAGGGGCTGGAGCAGATGATCTTTCAAGGGCCCTTCCAGCCTCTGACATTCTATGATTCTGGGAACTGCAGGACATGGGATATATGTAAATGCACACAGGAAGGATTGAGTTTTGAGATGGGAGGCATGGTCCTCTGGCAACAACATCTGATTTCAGGAGGTTCTGGGTGCAGGATGGTTGTGGCTTTTGCTGCTCTGTCTGTGACTTCCTCTACAACTACCTACCTACCTACAACTACCTGAGGGGTGGTTGTAGCCAGGAGGAGGTTGCTCTCTTCTCTCAGGCAGCCAGCACCAGAACAAGAGGGCACAGCCTCAAGCTGCACCGGGAAAATTTAGGCTTGAGGTGAGGAGAAAGTTCCTCACTGAGAGAGTCATTGGCTGCTGGAATGGGCTGCCCAGGGAGGTGGTGGAGTCTCCGTCCCTGGAGCTGTTCAAGGCAGGATTGGACGTGGCACTTGGTGCCATGGTCTAGCCTTGAGCTCTGTGGTAATGGCTTGGACTTGATGGTCTGTGAGGTCTCTCCCAACCTTGGTAATACTGTGAGACTGTGATACAAGCTTAACTAATAATTCTCAGTGGAGTGAGAAGCTGACAGAGTGGAAACATCAGAGGTCCTAAAGTGCTCAGACTATAACAACAGTAGGTCTTTGTAAATAGCAGGATATGTTCTAGGAGGTGTTCAGGAAAAGACTGGATGGGATGAGGCCCTTAGTGCCATGGTCTGGTTGATTGGCCAGGGCTGGGTGATATGTCGGACTGAATGAGCTTGGAGGTCTCTTCCAACCTGCTTGATTCTATGATTCTAGCACCTCCTCATCATTGCTTCTCAGTCATCCATAGGTTTTTCTCATGCCTCCTTTGCTTTCTGACAGTAGAACAGGAATAAGATGTCAGAGTATTGTAGGTAATTTGTCTGTATTAGGAGAACTACTGCTTGTACTATACCATGAAATGCTAACAAGCATGATGAGCCAAAACCCCAGCAGTATGCATCCTCGGCAAGCAGGGTATATGTTATGACTTGTAATACACTGGGTTTTGAACAGAATTAATCCTTACTCAATCATTAAACAATGAGAAATATTGAGTTGTTTTTCTTAAGGATTAGGAGAATTCTTTTGGAAAGAGACAAACATTTGTCCCTGCTGGAAGCTCCTTCAGCTGTAATGCATCATTATGCCTGACCAGCCCTAGAAACCCTGGAAAGACAAAATATGTACAAGCTGGTTGTTAAGCATATGTGATATGTTTTGCCTTGTCACCTGGCAACCACGAGGTTTTTCTAAACAAATTTCATTCACTGCCAAAATTCCAGCTCTTCTGAAACACGTAAGCTGCTTCTTTCTTTATTTATTTACTTATTTATTTCTCCTCTGTCAAATGCAGCCCAAGGTACATCTTCCTCAGAGGAGCAAATGTCATCATTTCGACTGGTGGGAAGAAATCACTTTTAGAGATGTAATTCCCTCAGCATTGAGGCTGTCAGGAAATACAGAAAATATTCTGCCTGTGGAACTAACTCATAATCTGTCCTACACATGTTTTCAAGTTCATAAACCAACCCAAATAAATCCTTGATTGACCTAAATTCAGCTAATGAGCATAAAACTAGAAGAAAGCAGTCCTGTTGGTGATAACCTTTTTAAATAACAAATGGGGTTTTTTATACCTTGTTTAGAAGGAGTATGCTTAGAATAGCTGGTGAAAAGGAATCACAGAATATCAGGGGCTGGAAGGGACTTCCAAAGCTCATCCAGCCCATCCCCTCTGCCAGAGCAGGATCACCTATAGCAGATCATACAGGAACGTGCCCAGGCGGATTTTGAATGTCTCCAGAGAGAGAGAACTTCAATAATTCATTTTTTTTTCTTTCTTTTCAAGCTGCAAAGCATTTATCATGGAAGTGATCAAGTCGTTGGCTGCCTTGTCCCTAAGTGTTTACATGAAGTGTGTTTGTGTGTGTGTAGAAATCTCTGAGATGTCATTTCTTAAGCTTGAATTAAAGGCTTTAAGAACGCTTCAAAGTGCGGTGGAAAAGCTCCATTGCTACACTCTGGCAAACTTTAATAACCTCATCCATTTGGTTACCTCCTTAATCTGCCACTTCTGTTTTCTATACATCTGCCGTGCCCTGATTGCCAATGTATTTCTCTTACACCAGCAGTCCCTCCCTCCCCTGCTCGTGGTGGTGTCAGTACTGATCCGAGCCAGCGCTGATGGCATCGCAGCTCATTACGGCGTGGAAGGTGAGTGGGATTTGGGCACACAATGGGGTGTGACCCTGCTGGGCGAGGGGAGGCAACTGCTTATAAATGACAACCTTCCCATAATGACTCGCGGAGCCTGGGAGTCGGCGGTGATGAGTGGACCTCTTAGTGTTATCCTTGAGGGGAGGAGAAAGCAAAAGTGATGACATCCAAGGAAATAGAGATGGATGATTTCCATCTGATTCAAACAGGGCTTTACTGTGCTTAGCAGTACTGCCATGAAGATGGTGGAAATGCTGGCTTGTCACTGGATGTGCACACCACAACACCGCCACGAGCACGGAAGTGCCACGGAATGGCACTGCACAGTGAGAGAAAGTGGTTGGATTTTTAGTTACCCTCTTGCTGAACTAAAGAAGTGCTTTTGTTTCTCACATCCTGGAGAGAGCAAAAAACAAGGGCTTTAAGGTGAGAAAACAATGGTGGCAAAAAAAAGGGCTTTAGGGCAACAAAGCAGTGGTCATAAAAAAAGGTCTTTAAGGTGACAAAACAATGATTACAAAAAAAAGGGCTACAAAGTGATCAAAAAAATGGTTGCAGATAAAGGGCTTTAAGGTGATAGAAGAGCGGTCACAAAGAAAGGGCTTTAAGGTGATAGAAGAACAGTCACAAAGAAAGGGCTTTAGGGTGATAGAAGAGCGGTCACAAAGAAAGGGCTTTAGGGTGATAGAAGAGCGGTCACAAAGAAAGGGCTTTAGGGTGATAGAAGAACGGTCACAAAGAAGGGGCTTTAGGGTGATAGAAGAATGATGACAATGAAAGGGCTTTAGGGTGATAGAAGAATGGTGACAATGAAAGGGCTTTAAGGTGATAGAAGAACAGTAACAAAGAAAGGGCTTTAAGGTGATAGAAGAGTGGTCACAAAGAAAAGGCTTTAAGGTGATAGAAGAGCGGTCACAAAGAAAGGGCTTTAAGGTGATGGAAGAACGGTCACAAAGAAAGGGCTTTAAGGTGATGGAAGAACGGTCACAAAGAAAGGGCTTTAAGGTGACACCACAGTGGTCACCAGGGAAAGGGCTTTAAGGTGACAAGAGAAAGGTCTCAGGAAAAGGGCTTTAAGGTGTGAAAAGAACGCTTGCCTCCTTGCTGAGTGTAGCAGCCCTTTGTAATAACCCAGTAGGTTTTGAAGAGATCTGTGGGGTTTTGCCTTTTTTTTTTTCCTCCAAAGAGAAACATCAAATAGAAGGAAAAAGGTTATGTCACCTTCACCCTCACAGTACTGTCATTTATATGCTATCAGCTCATTAAATTCACATTAAGATACTCCAAGGGACTTTAGGAGCTATTAGTGCACCTAAAATGGCATAACAAAATCTCAGTTCACTTTAAGAGAGATGGCATTGCGACATTTTGTATTTCATCACTGAATTATTATAGTCTCAGATGCATTCTGCTGTGATGGTAATGGAAGGAGGAATACTAGAGAGGAAAGCTGTCCATTTGTTTATCCCCAGGGAGAGGAAAAAAAGAAAGTTTGATAAAAAACTAGAGTGAAAGTAAAGCATTAACAATTTAACCCCTGTAGCAATGCTGCAGAGCATGCTGGGGTTTTATATTCTGCTTTTCAGGATGTTTTAAAGGTTAAAAGAAAGAAAAGAGAAGAAAATGTTGTATTTGAGGAGTTGCTTCAGGCAGTGGAAAGTGCAGCACACATATTGAATCATAGAATCAGTCAGGGTTGGAAGGGACCACAAGGATCATCCAGTTCCAACCCCCCTGCCATGGCCAGGGACACCCTACCCTGGATAAGGCTGGACAGAGGCTCATCCATCCTGGCTTTAAACACCTCCAGGGATGGGGCCTCAACCACCTCCCTGGGTAACCCATTCCAGGGTTTTACCGCTCCCATGGTAATGAACTTCCTCCTCATGTCCAGTCAGACTCTCCCCACCTCCAGCTTTGCTCCATTCCCCCCAGTCCTGTCACTCCCTGAGAACCTAAAAAGTCCCTCCTCAGCTTTTTTATAGCCCCCTTCAGATACTGGAAGGCCACAAGAAGTTCACCCTCACAGCCTCCTCTTCTCCAGCTTGAACAACCCCAACTCTTTCAGTCTGTCCTCACAGCAGGTCTGCTGCAGCCCTCTGAGCATCCTCGTTGCCCTTCTCTGGACACACTCCAGCATCTCCATATCCCTATTGTAACAGGGGCTCCAGAACTGGATGCAGTACTGCAGGTGGGGTCTCAGCAGAGCAGAGTAGAGGGGGAGAATCACTTCCCTGGCCACACTTCTGATGCAGCCCAGGCTCTGGTTGGCTTTCTGGGCTGCAAGCGCACACTGCTGGCTCATGTTGAGCTTCTCATCCANCAGAGGATAGTTGCTTGGACACCATGCTTAGGAAAGAATAAGGAAAACTGAAGCCACAGTGAGCTGTCACTAAAGAAATAATATCCCTAGAGAGGAGTGCTAAATAAGCTCTGGATTGCTTAATATATGTAAAAAAAGAAGAATGCATATTTGAGTTAATAAGCCATATATGTTTATGGGTTTGACTCTGGAAAGATACTTTGCTTTGAGGATAGTTTTATTCCACTGTACATCTTTGCAGCTGCAGCTATCCATTAAATACACACCTTGAATGCTGGCTTCAATTTTGGGCCCTTCAAGAAGGATGCTGAGGTGCTGGAGTGTGTCCAAAAGCCTTCAAGTTGACAAATATCCTAATTCTTTATTTGCTTAGAGATGTGCTGTTGCAGAGCTGGCATTAACATGCTGGCATGAGGGCAACAAAGCTGGTAAAGGCCTATGGGGTTGTTCAGCCTGGTGAAAATGAGGCTGATGTGAGACCTGGTTATTTCCTACAACTCCCTGAGAGGAGGTTGGAGCTAGGTGGGGGTCGGTCTCTTCTCCCAAAGAACAAACAGTGGGGCAAGATGAAACAGCCTCCAGTTGCACCAGGAGAGGTTGAGTTTGGATATGAGGAACAATTTCTTCCCTGAAATAGCTGGCAAGCCCTGGACCAGGCACCTCAGGGCAGTGGTGGATTCCCCATTTCTGGAGGGGTTGAAAAGGCTTGTAGATGTAGTGCAGAGGGACACGGTTCAGTGGTGACTCTGTAGTGCAGGGTTTATACTTGGACTCAATCTGAAAAGTCTCTTCCAGCCAAAACAATTGCATATATCTATATAATATGTATTGGAGGGTAGAGAATAAGATGAATTCAGTTGTTAATTTGATGCAAAGTTAGGGTAATTGTCTTATAAATGTGCATGACTGATTAAAAAGGAAGAAATCAGAAGTGGGTTGAGGAAGGTTCAGTCACTTGATGCAATATTTCTTTCTTAATATCTATTTAGAGTTATTTAGCAAACACAGTAATTCCTTACAAGTGCTTCCTTCCCTCTCCAATCAACACAAAAATGCTGTGACTCAAGGGCTTAACCTCACATGCAATAAAAAGCCATCAGAACAAAAAGACAATTTGTGAGCCCAAACCGTTTTAGACCCTTCAAATGCGAACATACACAGGGAGTGAAATTCATTCCTGTGCAGTGAGCCAGGACAAACACAACTTAAGCTTTCAGAATACCTCTTAATATCACCTGATATATAGGCCTTTTGTGGAAGCAGTAGTGAATTCCTCAAGTGGAGAGGAAGCTTAAAGACATAGGAAGAGTCGCTGCAAAAGAAAGCTCAAGGTTTTCAGAACAGAGGAAAGTAGCAGCAGGAGGAATAATCACTTAATAAATGCACCCTGAGCACCTGCTGAATTTAATGCAGCATTTTACTACATTCAGTGCTTCAGAGCATAATCTCTTTAGCACAGGGATTCTGCTGCTTATTAGATAGTTCACCTGTTGAAGAGCACGACAGGCACTGGTTTTATCATCAGTAAAGCGCTCTTGAATGGTTACTCTGAAGGCTGAAACCTGACTGTGCAGTGCATACAGGTTTCTCCCCGTCAAAAAAGAGATGTGTTGTGCTTCAAACCTTGGGTTGGTGTTTTTTTTTTCCATGGCATTGTCTTGCTTGTTCCTCACAACATGGGATGTTGATGAGTGCTGGGTAGCTTGGGATACAGCATGGCTCATTCCCATTGATTCTTATAATAGGGATTTTGTTGCCAAGTTGGGGTAGGGTTTTTAAAGGTCTAGTGAAGATTTGGAGTGTTAATCTTAGAATCACAGAATCAGTCAGGGTTGGAAGGGACTTCAAGAAGATGTTCAAGCAAAGCCTGGATGAGGCACTTAGTGCCATGATCTAGTTGATTGGACAGGGCTGGGTGATAGGTTGGACTGGATGAGTTTGGAAGTCTCGTCCAACCTGCTTGATTTTATGACTTTCTGGAGCAGGGCCAGAAAAGGGTACAACAGTGATGGGAGAGTTGGCAAGAGAGTTGGAGTTGTTCAGCCTGGAGATGAGAGTGCTATGGGGAGACCTTAAAAAGGGCTTGAAAGAGAGACTGGGACAATGTTTTTAAAAGGTCTGTTGTGGCAGGGTAATGGTTTTAATCAAAAAAGAGAGCAGATGTAGATTAGATGGAAGGAAAATAGACAAATAAATCAGTGAGAGGGGTGTTAGCTCCTCCATTCCAGGTAGGATGGATGAGGCTCTGAGCAACCTCACCTGGTTGAAGATATTCCTGCCTGATGCAGGCACCTGGGATTAAAGCCAGGTCCCTTTCAAGCCAAACCAGTCTGATTCTGTCAAAACCAAAGAATATTCTGTGGTCACTGATGGTGAGGTTAGCTGCAATTTTATCTGTTCTGGTGGGTTAGCTGGAAAAAAATCATAGAATGGTTTAAGTTGGAAAGGACCTCAAAGCTTAGCCAGTTCCAACTCCCTGACATAGGTAAGGACACCTCCCACTGGAACAGGTTCCTCAAGGCCTCCTTCAACCTGGCCTTGAACATGTCCAGGGAGGGAGCAGCCACAACCTCCCTGGGCAACCTGTGCCAGTGTCTTACCACCCTCATTGTTATAAGAACCCTTTCCTAACATTCAGTCTAAATCTCCCCTCTGCCACTTTAAACTCATTATTCCTCATTCTGTCATCACAAGACCTTGTCAATAGTCCTTACCCAGCCCTCCTGTAGTCCCCTTCAGATACTGGAAGGCCACTATAAGGTCTCCTCAAAGCCTTCTCTTCTCCAGGCTACAGAGCCCCAACTCTCTCAGCCTGTCCTCATAGCAGAGCTGCTGCAGCCCTCTCAGCACCTTGGTGGCCTCCTCTGGACTGGCTCCAACAGTTCCATGTCCTTCTTGTGTTGGGGGCTCCAGAACTGCACACAGGACCCCAGGTGGGGTCTGAGGAGAGCAGAGCCAAGGGGCAGAATCCCTTCCCTTGCCCTGCTGCCCACACTGCTCTTGCTGCAGCCCAGCACAGGGTTGCTGTCTGGGCTGCACTCACACTGCAGGCTCATGTTGAGTTTTTCATCAGCCCAGACCCCCAGGTCCCTTTCCTCTGGAGTGCTCTCCAGCCATTTGCCACCCACCCTGGATTGGTGCTTGGGATTGCACTGACCCAGGTTTGTCCATTTGTTTCTGAAGGAAGCCAGACACCATTTGAGTAAGCAACTTTGTCCTTGCTACACTACCAACCACACAGTGACATATTTTGAGGGTGTGAATAATTTGCTATGCCTAAGAACACAATCCATGCTTTTAGCCAAGTGAAATCTCCATTGTTAGAAATTAATTCAAGCCTTCATTTGTGCCTGGCTTAGTGCAAACTCAGCAAAGATGCACCTGCACCAAGGTTACAAATTTCAAGCTCTAAGTCAAGCTAGTGTCTATGACCACTGTGTTATGGATTTATGGACATAGAATCATAGAATCAACAAGGTTGGCAGAGACCTCCAAGGTCATCCAGTCTAACCTAGCACCCAATCAACTGTCCAATCAACCAGACCATAGCACTAAGTGCCTCATTCAGTCTTTTCTTGAACACATCCAGGGACAGCATCTCCACCACCTCCCTGGGCAGCCCATTCCAGT
The DNA here is from genome assembly GCA_013400475.1 of Tricholaema leucomelas. Classification (NCBI taxonomy): domain Eukaryota; kingdom Metazoa; phylum Chordata; class Aves; order Piciformes; family Lybiidae; genus Tricholaema lacrymosa; species Tricholaema leucomelas. The sequence goes on from WAAF01002180.1 coordinate 72,902, forward strand.
GTCAATCACTCTCTCTGCCAACAGCTTCCTCCTAACATCCAGCCTAGACCTCCCCTGGCACAACTTGAGACTCTGTCCCCTTGTTCTGTTGCTGGTTCCCTGACAGAAGAGACCAACCCCATTTGGCTACAGCCTCCCTTCAGGCAATTGCAGACAGCAATGAGGTCTGCCCTGAGCCTCCTCTTCTGCAGGCTGCACACCCCCAGCTCCCTCAGCCTCTCCTCACAGGGCTGTGCTCCAGGCCCCTCACCAGCTTTGTCACCCTTCTCTGGACACCTTCCATACTTCAGCATCTCTCTTGAATTGAGGATCCCAGAACTGGACACAGTCAAGGTGTGTCCTGACCAGTATTGAGTCCAGGGACAGAATAACCTCCCTTGTCCTGCTGGCCACACTGCTCCTGATCCAGGCCATCTACCAGTAGAATAAAAGATAACAATCTATTTAACCACAGTTTAATAAACCATGATGGAGTTCAGATAAAATTTAATTAGGTAGATATAGATAACTTATTTAGACTTTATTTAGACATAAGTAGCTGGTATTTCACTTTCAATGGCAACATACTTGTGTAGAAGCCTATCTGGCTGTTAATGGATGAATTAAAGCTTATCTTCATCTGCTAGCTGAAATGTAGGGGTGGTTCTCATCCACACAGCTTTAACTCCAGTCTAGATTTTCCTCCTTAAAGTGTTCATCTTGGCAGGGTTTATCTTACAGCAAAGGAGCTCCGACTCAGCAGCTTCAGAGCAGAAAAGCCTCCAGTGCTGTTGGAAAGCTAGGCTGGGAGAAATCTTTGTCTTGTTTGCTTCCCATCTGCAGCCCAGCACAGCAGTCAGGTTAGTGAAGATCGTGTTTGGTCCTGAGTTTATCAGAGCTGACTAATTCTGTCTTTCAAAGTGAATGCCAAGGGAAGATAGACCCTCTTCTACTCCAGGCTAAGAGCAGCTGTTTGGGTGCTGTGGATGAGGCCATACTTTGCTTTCTTTGCTTTCACAAAGCAAACATGAGCCAGTTTTTATTCTCTCTGCTACAGTCTGCATCTGCAAGATAGAAATAAAAGGGTCAGCATCATTACTGCCTGCTGGAGAGGCTAATTTCACATTGGAAACACCAACAAACATTTCAGTAAGTTTGCCAAAAGATCCAGTGACTCTGATATTTAATAGCATCCAGGGATATCTCCTCCACAATCTTTTCACCAGCTCCAAATAATTCACAGTATTTGTTTACTGTAAGTCTATTAGAAAGTAGCTTTTAGTTCATATCTTGCCTGGGTCTGGCTGATCCTTAATGTTTGTTTTATAAGGTGAAGCAGAGTATACCCTTGTATAGACACCTAAACCAGAAATCTCCTTAAGCCAGTAAAGAGCTTAATTTTGCACTTTAGTTTTTTGTCACACCTCCTGACATGTAGTAGATAATCATTGTTGCCACTAATGGCTTGTCCACAGTGCTAATCCTTTCACTGGTATTAACTGCAACAGCTCAAAGTAAATATTGCTTTTGTTAGAGACCTTCCTAGGGTTCAGTATCTCAGCATTATGCAGTGTGTCAAGGAACTAACTGTGGGATCTTCCCTCTGTGAATGGTTCTTAACGACTGTGCAAGACCTTCCTGAATCTGTGACATTTCCAGGAGGGCTCAGTGGTACCAACCACTCTCTTGAAAGCTTGTTGCCCAAAAGTTAAAAGCAGTTGAGTTGGTTTACAGAAGCCAGTTCAGCATCCTGCTCCCAGAAGTCTTTAATTTCCTTGCTACCAGTAAGAGGGGGCCAGGAGTAGAATAAATCAAGAGCTGAAGGTGCTTGAACATATCCAAAGAAGGGCACCAAGGCTGGTGAGGGGGCTGGAGGACAGCCCTGTGAGGAGAGGCTGAGGGAGCTGGGGGTGTGCAGCCTGGAGATGAAGAGGCTCAGGGGAGACCTCATTCCTCTCTATAACTACCTGAAAGGATGTTGTGGCGAGGTGGGGTTGGTCTCTTCTGCCAGGCAACCAGGGACAGAACAAGAGGACACAGCCTCAAGCTGTGCCAGGGCAGGTTTAGGCTGGATGTTAGGAAGAAGCTCTTCACAGAAAGAATGATTGGCATTGGAATGGGCTGCCCAAGGAGGTGGTGGAGTCACCATCCCTGGAGGTGTTTAAGAGGCTGGATGGGACACTTAGTGCCATGGTTTAGTTAATTAGAAGGTGTTAGGTGATTGTTTGGACTCAATGATCTTGTGTTTTTTTTTTCCCAACTTGGTTAATTCTGATTCTGAATAAATTTGCTTTCTTAAAACAAAACTGATGGGCTGAAACATTAGTCCACAGTAACATTATTTTAAGCACCCACAATGCTGCTTTTGGCACTGACACTTTGCTGCAGCCTGTAGAAAAGATCATGGCCTGCCTTCCTCTTGTGGCTACACAAGGATTAAAGCACAAGGTGCTATATCAATAAGAAAACTATTTGTGTTATCTCAGTCTATTAAGGAGTGTGTTTTGATATAATGAGGTGATGCCCAGAGCTGTAAAGTGTGGTACATGGCAAAATCAGAGAGAAAACCCCAAACAATTGGAACTGGATGATCCTTGAGGTCCCTTCCAACCTAAACCATTCTATGATTCTATGAACAGCAACTTCAGGATTAACAGATGAGTTGTAATATACAGTGAAATGTGGAGGGAAAATAAAACAGATAAGCAAATCTAATAGAGAACTTCAAGTATGCTTGGTAAATCATTGTGTGTGTGTGTGGGGAATAAAGATTCTTGGGTTTTTGGTTGGTTTGTTTGTTTTCTGGGGGAAAAATAAAGAGAAAAGGTCATAACATGTTTCTAACTTATCTGGACGTGGCTAGAGGGAAATGCTGTGCAACAGAGTTCTCCCATGGACTCCAGGCTTCAGTTCAAAGCAGTAATTGTAAGTGATCAGTCAGTGCCCTGCTTCAGTCTTGTGCACTTGTCTGAGCAAGTAGATCTCAGATACTGGGATTCATTGCCATTCGTGGGGAGAGGCAGTGCTGAGTCGTACCCCAGTCCCTGACTGGATCCACCACTGAGGCACAGGAAAAGAGAAAAAAGCTCTCTGATGCGTTTTCCAGTGCATCTGTGTTAGCTGAACTTGGCTTGTAGGATGGTGCATTAGTATCTGTGAAGGCATTTTAGTTGCTGGCATGAGACATTTAGCATAATGGCAGGGACTAATGGCTAAGGGTTTGGCTGTGTTGATTGAGTTACTGCGGCTTGACAAATTAACAGATGTCAGCTGAGCCTCAGAAACCAGTTTGGTGCACCCTCCTAGCCTGTGGCACCTGGAAGGTAAAATACATTATCTTCAACCTGAAGGAAGTCAAGTTTAATCTAATGTGCTTCATCCTCTTCTGAGAGGGCTCAAGAACATGCACTTTGGCAGAGCACTTCAGCAGATACTTAGTGATCTTCAACCTCTGGTGTCTCTTCTGTCTCAGCTCTAGGTCTATACATTTGCCTGTGCTGTGTCTGTCTTGCCTTGAGGTTCTAAATAACCAAACTAGTGTCTGCAGATGGCTGCAGCTGGTTCTCTGAGGGACTGATATGCCAAGGAAAGGGCCATTGGGAAGGATGGTGTAAGGCAATGAGGGTAAGTAAACCAGACCAAATCATACAGTCAGCCAGGTTGGAAGAGACCTTCAAGATCATCCAGTCCAACCTAGCACCCAGCCCTGTCCTATCAACTAGACCATGGCACTAAGTGCCTCATCCAGGCTTTGCTTCAACACCTCCAGAGACAGCGATTCCACCACCTCCCTGGGCAGCCCATTCCAAAGCCAATCACTCTCTCTGCCAACAGCTTCCTCCTAACATCCAGCCTAGACCTTCCCTGCCACAACTTGAGACTGTGTCCCCTTCTTCTATTGCTGGTTGCCTGGCAGAAGAGCCCAACTTCCACTTGGCTACAGCCTCCCTTCAGGTAGTTGTAGACAGCAATGAGCTCTGCCCTGAGCCTCCTCTTCCGCAGGCTGCACACACCCAGCTTCCTCAGCCTCTCCTCACAGGGCTGTGCTCCAGGCCCCTCACCAGCTTTGTTGCCCTCCTCTGGGTACCTTCCAGTACCTCAACATCTCTCCTGAATTGAGAAGCCCAGAACTGGACACAGTAGTCAAGGTGTGTCCTGACCCGTGCTGAGTCTAGGGCAGAATAACCTCCCTTGTCCTATCGGCCACCTTGCTGCAACCTCCCTTCAGGTCATTGTAGAGGGTAAAGAAGTTTTCCTCTCACCACCTTCTTCTCTAGACTAAACAATCCCTGTTCCCTCAGCTCATAAGATTAGTTCTTCAGACCCTTCACCAGCTTTGTTGCCCATAATGCCAGAATGTTAAAGCCACCTTTGCAATCCAATATCTCCAAAGAATTAAAGAATTAAGACATTTGTCAGCTTCTAGGCAGATCCACATGAAGTCCTTATTACTTTTTTTTTTTTTTCTTCCCCCTCCACATTTCCTAAAACACGTGAGAGGAAGTCTGATGTAGGCAGGAATTAGGAAAGATCTTTGTTAAAATTGGAAGTGACTATTTCTGAGTGTGGATTCCAACTCCATTCGCTTGCTTTCAGAAGAAGGTGGCAAGTGATGTGCCACGCATGTTACGGCGCTCTCAGACACCCTCTTAATTTTGTGGGGGACAGATAAAGTAGACATCAGGGACGATTTTAGCTTTGTGTCTGTGTCTCACTCTGTTATGAAGTGTCATGTGTAACCCAGCCTTGCTCAGACACCCTTCGGGAAGTGATCATTCGAGCACTGAAATTGCCAAACCCAGGCTAATTCCGTACCATTTGCGGTGGCTGTTGCTTTGAGAAGTGCTGTGCTGGAAGAACTGTGGTGGTGCTGATGTGCACAGGAGGGGAAGAGAATGTTAATTTGGAGGAGGGAAATGGCCTTTTTAATAAGTAAATGGATAAAGTGGTACCTTGCTTCTTACGTTCGTTTCGTTCTGCACATCTCCTTTGGAAGATGTGGCGTCTCAGCGCTGCGTAGCTCAAGTATCTCTTCTTGTTCTGTCCCTGGTTGCCTGGAAGAATAGAATCACAGAGTGGTTTAGGTCAGAAGGGACCTCAAGGATCATCCAGTTCCAACATCCTGCCATAGCAGGGACTCCTCCCACTTGAACAGGTCACTCAAGGCCTCATCTAACCTGGTCTTGAACATCTCCAGGGAGGGAGCAGCCACAACCTCCCTGGGCAACCTGTGCCAGTGTCTCACCACCCTCACTGCAAAGAACTTCTTCCCAATACCCAGTTTATATCTGCTCTCTTCCAGCTTTTAAACCCATTGCCCCTCATCCTGTCATTACAAGATGTGGTGGTCAGTAGTCCCTCCCCAGGCCTCTAGGCCCCCTTCAGATACTGGAAGGCCACTATAATGTCTTCTTGTAAGTCTTCTTTTCTCCTGGCTGCAAAGCCTCAATTCTTGCAGCCTGTCCTCACAGCAGAGCTTCTGCGGATCTCTGAGCATCTTGGTGGCCTCCTCTGGACTGGCTCCAACACTTCCATGTCCTCCTTCTGCTGGGGGCTCCAGAACTGCACACAGTACTCCAGGTGAGGTCTGAGGAGAGCAGAGCCAAGGGGCAAAATCCCCTCCCTTGCCCTGATGCCCACACTGCTCTTGCTGCAGCCCTGCACACAGTAGCTGTCTGGGCTGCACTCACACTGCAGGCTCATGTTGAGCTTTTCCTCACCCCAGACCCCTAGGTCCTTTTCCTCAGGGCTGATCTTAGCCATTTGCCACCCTTGTAGGGCATCACATGCATTTTCCTGATGACTATTGACAACTTGTATGTCATACAGCGGTTTACTTTCTCAGGGCCCTAAAATGTTTCCTTCTAACCTAAATTATTGGCTACAATACATGGGCAGCTGGAGGGTATGCAACATGACACTCTGTGATCTCTAGGAGATTAGAAAAGATATAAAGTTTACTTCTACCCTTAAACTCTGAAACTGTAAACATGGACTGAAGGGGCATAAGTGGAAGACTGGTCACTTGGACTGAGATCTTTGTAAAAGCAATTTGCAGATAGCAGAAAAAAGAAATATTTATGCTCAGAAGAGGTTAAAAGAGAGCTAAACCCAAAACTGTCATGAAATGCAACAGAATTCATATGCTGCAGGAGGGGAAAAAAAAAGAAATGGCTTCATAAAGTAGAAAGAGTGATTTGCCATTGGAATGGGCTGCCCAGGGAGGTGGTGGAGTCACCATCCCTGGAGGTGTTCAAGCAAAGACTGGATGAGGCACTTAGTGCCATGGTCGAGATGATTGGATAGGGCAGGGTGATAGTTTGGACTGGATGAGCTTGGAGGTCTCTTCCAACCTGGTTGATTCTATGATAAGTTGCTGCCATACTGAGCACAGAACAGCTTTCAGAGTCAGTAAGAAGAAGCTCTTAAATTTTCATCCTTGTGCAGAGCATAAGGGAATATATATATATGTATATATATATAAAGATTACAAATCAAGGAAATAAAACAGATCATTTGAGGGAGAAAAAATAAATTTGAGAAAAGCCTGCTCTAAATTCATATAAATGAAGAGTTGACCAGACTGGAACAAAGAATGATTTCAGGTCTTGCTGGTTGCACTTTTCCCTTGCTCAGACTTCAAACCAGCTATGTTTATCCTTAATAAAACAAGCCCTGGTCCATGATTACTTATCTAAACACTTAGAAAGCTATAAAGAGTGAAAACTTTCTGCCTTGACTTTGTTCTAATTGCCAATAGGATGTTGTATGAAGTCCCAGTGATGAGATAGATCTCTGAGTGATCCTTAGACTGATAGTTTTGAGATGTTGTTTTTTTTTCCAGATAGGATGCTTGTAGGTGGAGTAGATGGAAAAAAAGATGCCTTAGGAAATGTTTAGCAGAACTTGCATGTCCATACAGTGAGCAAACACATTTCTTGTGATTTTAACAGCACATCTAAATGTTTATTTCTTTTTAAATAATGGGTAATGACCTACTCTTTACTTGGCACAGAGGGGTGTGATCTGCTGTTAACCCAATTTACCTGGCACAGAGATGTGTGTGATCTGCTGTTAACCCAATTTACCTGGCACAGAGATGTGTGTGATCTGCTGTTAACCCAATTTACCTGGCACAGAGGGGTGTGATCTGCTGTTAGCCCAATTTACCTGGCACAGAGATGTGTGTGATCTGCTGTTAGCCCAGTTTACCTGGCACAGAGATGTGTGTGATCTGCTGTTAGCCCAAATTGCCTGGCACAGAGATGTGTGTGATCTGCTGTTAGCCCAATTTACCTGGCACAGAGGGGTGTGTGATCTGCTGTTAGCTCAAATCACCTGGCACAGAGATGTGTGTGATCTGCTGTTAGCTCAAAGCTGGTAAAAGAATACAAGAGTGGTGAATCCAGAATGAAGGGATACTCAAAGCTTCTGTCTAGGCCAGAGTGCTGTATACTATACAGTATACTCTTACAAACATCTTCATGATAAGATAATGCATGAGAATGCTAACTGGTTAAATGAGAGCTAATGTACTAATGTGATAACTGATTAAATCTACTGTGTACAATTCTGGAGCCCCCAACATAAGAGAGGCATGGAACTGTTGGAACAAGTCCAGAGGAGGGCCACGAAGGTGCTCAGAGGCTGCAGCAGCTCTGCTATGAGTACAGGGTACAAGAATTGGGGCTCTGCAGCCTAGAGAAGAGAAGGCTTTGAGGAGACCTTATAGTGGCCTTCCAGTATCTTAAGTGTGCCTACAGGAGGGTTGGGGAGGGACTATTGACAAGGTCTTGTAATGACAGGACAAGGAGTAATGGATTGAAACTGGCAGAGGGGAGATTTAAACTGGATGCTAGGAAAGGGTTCTTTACAGTGAGGGTGGTGAGACACTGGCACAGGTTGCCTATGGAGGTTGTGGCTGCTCCCTCCCTGGAGGTGTTCAAGGCCAAGTTGGATGAGGCCTTTAGCAATCTGTTCTAGTGGGAGGTGTCCCTGCCTATGGCAGGGGATTGGAACTAGATGGTCTTTGCAGTCCCATCCAACCTAAACCGTTCTATGATTCTATTTTATGACTCTAAATCACAGAACCATAGAATGGTTTGTGTTAGAGGGGACCTTAAGGTAATCTGGTTCCACCCCTCCTGTCATGGACAGGGACACCTCCCACCAGAACAGATTGCTAAAGGACATATCCAACCAGGTGTTCAAGTCCTGGGATCCAACCCATATCAGGACTTGAACGCCTCCAGGGAGGGGGCATCTACAGTCTCCCTGAGCAACCTGTTCCAATATATTGCCAACATTACTGTAAAGATTTCTTTCGCATATCCAGTAGAAATCTCCCCTTCTCAAGTGAAATCCCTTCCCTCTCATCCTATCACAATAAGCCTTTGTAAAGCATCCCTCCCCAGCCTTCTTGTTGATCCCCTTGAGGTACTGGAAGTGTTTGTACTACTTATTGAATAGAATAGAATCAACCAGGTTGGAAGAGACCTCCGAGATCATCCAGTCCAACCTAGCACCCAGCCCTATCCAGTCAACTAGACCTGCCTGCAGTGTTGGCTTTGTGCTGAGGCAACCAGCTGTCCACCCAAACCCCTGCTAGGTGGAATGGTCTGGGGCAAGTCAGGTCACCCTGGCTGTATCCCATTTTACCCATAAAGTAGAGATAATTGGCTATGCTTTCTCCTGTACAATGTCTTGAAGTTGGCTGGTGGGATAGATAGCCTTGTTTTATGGGAAATCAGCCAGAACTGTAACTGCTTTGTAGCAGACAAAAACATGTACCAGAGAGAACAATCAGTGAAGTACACTAAGAATTGCCCTTATAAATGCTTCTTTCCTTGTTGCTTTGACTCGCAGCAATAGGCAGGAACACTTCACTGCTTTCTCAGAACTCCCCAATATTCTGGCTTTAGTCATGCTGCAGCCTTCTCTTCATCTCATTAAATCAAGATCCCTATCAGACAAAACTTGCTGTCTGGGTCTTGCCATCTGGCAATGTATGTGTCCAGTTCTGGGCTCCTCAATTCAAGAGAGATGTTGAGGTGATGGAAGGTGTCCAGAGAAGGGCAACAAGGCTGGTGAAGGGCCTGGAACACAAACCCTATGAGGAGAGGCTGAGGGACCTGGGGGTGTGCAGCCTAGAGAAGAGGAGGCTCAGGGCAGACCTCATTGCTGTCTGCAGCTACCTGAAGGGAGGCTGTGGCCAGGTGTAGTTGGTCTCTTCTGCCAGGCAACCAGCAATAGAACAAGGGGACACAGTCTCAAGTTTTGGCAGGGGAGGTCTAGGCTGGATGTTAGGATGAAGCTGTTGGCAGAGAGAGTGATTGGCATTGGAATGGGCTGCCCAGGGAGGTGGTGGAGTTGCTGTCCCTGGAAGTGTTCAAGAAATGTCTGGATGAGGCACTTAGTGCCATGGTCTGGTTGACTGGCTAGGGCTGGGTGCTAGGTTGGACTGGATGAGCTTGGAGGTCTTTTCCAACCTGGTTGATTCTATTCTATTCTATTCTATTCTATTCTATTCTATTCTATTCTATTCTATTCTATTCTATTCTATTCTGTTTGCTTGATGAGAACCTTGACTCGCGCTAGTAACAAGAGAAGCCATTCCTGAGCACATCCATGGGTAGAAGCAGCGCCTCAAGAGTATCCAGCAACTCCTCACCCTGACTGCAAGGTCTGAACCGAGTCTGCCAGTGCAGTGACCTTGACTTTGCCCTCCTTCCAAGTATATGCATTGCGAGATATCAACAATCTAAACAGAGCTAAAACCCTGAGCAACCAAAACATAAACAATCAAAACAACAAATGCATTTGTTGTATTAGCTGACAGCAGCCATAATGTCACTGGACAAATATGTAAATACTGACCTAAATCCCTTTGCTCCAGATTTTGTTGGATTCACTTTAAATGTTGGAAGAGGCAGCAGCTCCTGCAGGGCTAGCCCTTGGCCTGACCAGAAACCCTGGTGCCCATGCAGCCCTGGGTGCCACAGCTTTCTCCTCCTGGAAGCTGAGCTTTATTCTGATGCTATGGGACTCAGAAAACTGAGCACGAGAGGATTCTGTTCCTCTGAATTTGGGTGTTATTCATTAAGATTCAATTAATTGGAACCAAACCTCTAACATCTTTTGGCTGAGCTGAAGGAAGAGCCGTCTGACTATGCAGAAAACTGGAGGGCTGACCCAATCCATCAATTAGTTGACATTAAATGCATTTTTTCCCACTGACTTCAGGAGATGTGGATCAAACTACATGCAGTAGACTGGGTGGAATCAAGCTTTTCTGCTGCTGAAGCCCATAGGTGCTTCCTGAAGCAGGTAGTTGTTAACATAGATTCTTAGAATCATAGAATCAAGCAGATTGGAAGAGACCTCCAAGATCATCCAGTCTAACCTACCACCCAGCCCTGTCCAAGCCCAGGTGACCAGGAGAGCCACTGGCATCCTGGCCTGGATCAGGAACAGTGTGGCCAGCAGGACAAGGGACAATTCTGCCCCTGTACTCAGCACTGGTCAGGCCACACCTTGAGTGCTGTGTCCAGTTCTGGGCTCCTCAATTCAGGAGAGATGTTGAGGTACTGGAAGGTGTCCACAGGAGGGCGACAAAGCTGGTGAGGGGCCTGGAGCACAGCCCTGTGAGGAGAGGCTGAGGGAGCTGGGGGTGTGCAGCCTGCAGAAGAGGAGGCTCAGAGGCGATCTCACTGTTGTCTATAACTACACAAAGGGATCCTGTAGCCAGGAGGGGTTGGTCTCTTCTCCCAGACAACCAGCAACAGAAGAAGGGGACACAGTCTCAAGTTGTGCCAGGTGAGGTCTAGGCTGGATGTTAGGAGGAAGTTGTTGGCAGAGAGAGTGATTGGCATTGGAATGGGCTGCCCAGGGAGGTGGTGGAGTCCCCATCCCTGGAGGTGTTCAAGAAAAGCCTGGATGAGGCACTTAGTGCCATGGTCTGGTTGATTGGCCAGGGCTGGGTGCTAGGTTGGAGTGGGTGACCTTGCAGGTCTCTTCCAACCTGGTTGATTCTATGATTCAAAGACCATTTGTTCAGCTAATTTTGAAGGCAAAAAACACACTGAAAGTTTTATCCCAGTCAGTGAGCATCTATCCCCTAGTTTTATCCAAGTTTTCACATAAGAATGCCAGTGGGGAATAAAACTGACAAATATATTCAGTCAAAGATGGGGGATTTTTTTTTTCCTCTTAAGTTGCAAATGGCTTCATTAAAATAAAAGCACCACCTTAGGGATTGCATGAAGCAGAATATTGGTACCTAAATGGTATTTATGACTTGGCTAAATGTAAAGTGAATTAAAATTTAAAGGATTATAGTCAGGTAGGTCGCAGGCATTGGTGGAGGAATGTCCATTAAGAAGATGAAAGGACCTGGCTGTCCCCAGCGACAGGAGGCTGTGGGGTTAGCAGGCAGGCATACCTACATGCTTAGTGGCACTGCAAATGACAAACCTTGTGCTTGAACCCTGAGCTACTTAGGTGATGTTTGCTTCAGGCAGGGAAAACAAAATCCTTGGGCACACATCTGGGGATGTGTGTGTTTTTATGGGCATAGCTATTTCTGCCTCCATATATATATATATATATATATAGGTGTGGGTATAAAGTTTGTGTTTATATGAGGACAGGCTATGAGAGTTGGGGCTCTGCAGCCTGGAGAAGAGAAGGCTTTGAGGAGGCCTTGGTGTGGCCTTCCAGTATCCGAAGGGGGCTACAGGAGGGCTGGGGAGGGACTATTGACAAGGTCTTGTAATGACAGGATGAGGAGGAATGGGTTTAAAGTGGCAGAGGGGAGATTGAAACTGGATGTTAGGAAAGGGTTCTTTGCAGTGAGGGTGGTGAGACACTGGCACAGGTTGCCCAGGGAGGCACTGGCACAGTTTGCCCAGGGAGGTTGTGGAGGACAGAATCACATTCTGCTCACATTCTGTGATTCTGTCCTCTGCAATCTCCCTGGAGGTGTTCAAGGCCAGATTGGATGCAGCCTTGAGCGACCTGTTCTAGTGAGAGGTGTCCCTGCCTATAGTGGGGGTTGGAACTGGATGATCTTTGAGATCACTTCCAACCTATACCATTCTATGATTCTATATATCTGTGTATTGATATACATATTCATATTCATGCAATATGTATATTAAGTATAGATATAGATAATATTACTGTATAATGGTAATAGTAATGGGTAGTATCACAGTATCACAGTCTCACAGTATCACCAAGGTTGGAAGAGACCTCACAGATCATCAAGTCCAACCCTTTACCACAGAGCTCAAGGCTAGACCATGGCACCAAGTGCCACGTCCAACCTTGCCTTGAACAGCTCCAGGGACGGCGACTCCACCACCTCCCTGGGCAGCCCATTCCAGTAGCCAATGACTCTCTCAGTGAAGAACTTTCTCCTCACCTCGAGCCTAAACTTCCCCCGGCGCAGCCTGAGGCTGTGTCCTCTCGTTCTGGTGCTGGCCACCTGAGAGAAGAGAGCAACCTCCTCCTGGCTACAACCACCCCTCAGGTAGTTGTAGACAGCAATAAGGTCACCCCTGAGCCTCCTGTTCTCCAGGCTAAACAATCCCAGCTCCCTCAGCCTCTCCTCGTAGGGCTGTGCTCGAGGCCTCTCACCAGCCTTGTCGCCCTTCTCTGGACACATTCAAGCATCTCGATGTCCTTTCTAAACTGGGGGGCCCAGAACTGAACACAGTACTCAAGGTGTTTGCTTCAGGCAGAGAAAACAAAGTCCTTGGGCACACATCTGGGGATATGTGTGTTTTTATGTGCATAACTACTTCTCCCTCCATATATATATATAGGTGTGTGTATAAAATACATATATAGCTATATATCTGTGTATTGATATACATATTCATGCAATATGTATATTAATTATAGAATCATAGAATGATTTAGGTTGGATGGGACTGCAAAGATCATCCAGTTCCAACCCCCTGCAATAGGGCAGGGACATCTCCCACTAGATCAGGTTGCTCAAGGCCTCATCCAACCTGGTCTTGAACACCTCCAGGGAGAGGGCATCCACAACTTCCCTGGGCAACCTGTGGCAGTGTCTCACCACCCTCACTGCAAAGAACTTCTTCCTAACATCCAGTTTAAATGTCCCCTCTGCCAGTTTAAATCCATTGCTCCTTGTCCTCTCATTACAAGACTTTGTCAATAGTCCCTCAGTATAGATACTATTACTGTAATATGACAAAGGTTGTGACTGGCACATGAGGTGCTTGGGTGATGTTTAATTCAGGCATAGAAAACACAATCCTTGGGCACACACCTGAGCAAATGACTGATAGTTCTGGAACCTTTGTTTCCTTCTCATCATCTTGGTCTGCTCATGGAGTAGCCTGTGTTCAAGTCACTACATGGCAGGGAGCTGCTCAGCGAATGGCTTCTCAGTACTCCAAGTGTTTGTGCCCAAACAATAAAACATGCTTCAAGATGTGTGCTTTTAATTTACAAACCAAAACCCAAGATTTTCAGTTCCAGGTTTTCAAAGCAAAGAAAAAAAAAAAGAAGTAATTGAAACAAAAATAAAATGCAAGCATCTTTAATGCCATTGTGTGACACTTGCATGAGACACTGAGTGCCATGGTCTGGTTGATTGGCTAGGGCTGGGTGACAGGTTGGGCTGGATGAGCTTGGAGGTCTCTTCCAACCTGCTTGATTCTATGGCTCTCTGGCCATAATACTGTGATGCTTTGCTCCAGGTATTGGTCTTGTTTACTTGAAAAACTACTTCCATCCTAGATGCAGTTGAAATAATCAGCCCCTGATGTTTGTTCACTCAGCACCAGCCCCATGAATACAGTACGCTCAGGATCTCAGCAATTATTTGTGTTGAGAAATAGGGATCCTGCAATTCACTGCCTTATACAAAGCCCTGGCAAATTTGCATGGCATCCATTTACATAATTTTATTTATTTCCTGTTGCTTCTACCCAGCTCCTCCCTATTGTAAAGTGTTCCTGGCACTCTGCTCTCTCTTTGCTCTGAGTTCTGGGGAGCTCGCGCACGCTCACCCCTGTGTAATTTGCACACCCATTCGTGTCACCTCCAGCTGGGGTGGCCCTGTGTGTGTTTAACTTAGCATATTATGATTCTATAAAGCTTTAAATCCAAAGGAATGTGAGCTGGGCTAGATCTATTTATTAGAATATTAGCATTTCTAACATGACATTTCCTGCTATGCTTCGAACCACATGGTGCATATTCCTTTATTTAAATAGTACCTCTGAGTCTTAGTATCTCCTTTCCAATTTGGACAGATTAGCTAAGTGGTATCTTTTTATTATCCATCTGGCATGCTCCTATCTTTGATAAGATAGGTGGCTGCTGTTTCAAAGTGCATGCCTTTCTAGCTGTGCAGCTGGTAAGGGGCCTGGAGCACAGCCCTGTGAGGGGAGGCTGAGGAAGCTGGGGTTGGCTGAGAGGACACACTGTCAAGTTTGTCTTTTGCTTATACACATTGTACCATCCATTCTACTGAGTGCATCAGCTTAGGGAAAGGAGTTTGTGCAGCTATGAGGAGAGGCTGAGGGAGCTGGGGTTGTTTAGCCTGGAGAAGAGGAGGCTCAGGGCAGACCTCATTGCTGTCTACAACTACCTGAAGGGAGGTTGTAGCCAGGTGAGGTTGGGCTCTTCTGCCAGGCAACCAGCAACAGAACAAGAGGACACAGTCTCAAGGTGTGCCAGGGCAGGTCTAGGCTGGATGTTAGGAGGAAATTGTTGGCAGAGAGAGTGATTTGCATTGGAATGGGCTGCCCAGGGAGGTGGTGGAGTCACTGTCCCTGGAGGTGTTTGAGAAAAGCCTGGATGGGGCACTTAGTGCCATGGTCTGGTTGATTGCACAGTTGAATGAATGATAGTTTGGACGAGATGAGCTTGGAGGTCTCACCATTCTCATGCTGAAGAATTTCTTCCTCACATCCAGCTGAAGAGAGATAAAGCAGAAACGAGTGACTCCTGATACAGCCACATTGCTGGAGAGGGGAGGTGATCCAGTTACTTGGACCCTGGAAAGGGTTGCCCAGGGAGGTAGTGAAAGTCTCATTCCTGGAGGTGTTTAAGGCCAAGTTGGATGAGGCTCTAGACAGCCTGATGTAGTGTGAGGTGTCCCTGTCCATGGCAGGGGGTTGGAACTAGATGATCCTTTTGGTACCTTCCAACCCTGACTGATTCTATGATGATCCAGTCACTCAGAGGTGATGTTGTCCACAAGAAAGCTGGAATCAGGCAAAACTTGGCCAGCACACCACCAGCCTGAAGTTTGTTTTTAAAACCCTGGGCTTTTTTTTCAGGTAGGCTCATCCAAATGTCATTAATGAGTCAGGGAAGATAGTTGCTATTTTCTTACATCAGTTTCCTATCACCTTCACCTTAAAGGGAATCAGATTCTATTTATACAGGAGAAAAACAAGTTAGTGCTGGTCTGCATTTGTGATCCCAGCAATGGTATTTTAAATGATTTTGCAGAAAGTTTGTGAAGGGAGGAAAGTTTGCAAAGGTTCTGGTGGGCAAAGGCAGATGGAGATGCACTGCTGAACAGCAAAACTTTTTTAAGGCCAGAGATCCTGTGCTTACTGAACACTGCATGTTAGAAGTAAATGAGTTGTAATTAGTGAGGGGGAAGTGAGTCAAAGGCACTCTATGAAGGTAAGTTCTAAACCACTGTACTTTTCGACTGGTTTAAGTTGGTTTGCAAGATGATACCCATACAAAAAACTGTGTTAGAATAGAGTAGAATTAACCAGGTTGGAAGAGACCTCCAAGCTCATCCAGTCCAACCTAGCACCCAGCCCTATCCAGTCCACCAGACCATGGCACTAAGTGCCTCATCCAGGCTTTTCCTGAACTCCTCCAGGGACGGTGACTCCACCACCATCCCTGGGCAGAGAGTTTTGAGAGCTCTCTGCTCCATGAGTAGTTTGCATAACCCTCACCCCATGATCTGGGTGATTTCCCTCCCTTAGGAAATGTTAACCTCTTCACAAGTTAATTCCATCTGTTCCTTCTGCTTTTTGTGTGTGATTTTGGATGGTGTCAACCTGCTACTTTAGTGAGTCAGATCCCCATAATTGCAAAATGCAATTAGCATAGTTCAGAGCATCCATAACTTCATTTTATTTTTGTGCCTCAGATGTAAGACCTATTTCTCATCTACTCTATATTTATGTAGCATGCTATACTCAAAGCCCTGCTGCTGGAAAGCAGCCATGAAAAAAGGGTCCTGGGGGTACTGGTGGATAGTAGGCTGATGATGAGGCAGCAGTGTGCCCAGGTGGCCAAGAGAGCCAATGGCATCCTGGCCTGTATCAGGAGCAGTGTGGCCAGCAGGAAAAAGGAGGTTATTCTGCCCCTGTACTCAGCACTGGTCAGGCCACACCTTGAGTGCTGTGTCCAGTTCTGGGCTTCTCAATTCAGGAGAGATGTTGAGATACTGGAAGATGTCCAGAGAAGGGCAACAAGGCTGGTGAGGGGCCTGGAACACAAACCCTATGAGGAGAGGCTGAGGGAGCTAGGGGTGTGCAGCCTGCAGAAGAGGAGGCTCAGGGCAGAGCTCATTGCTGTCTACAACTGCCTGAAGGGAGTCTGTAGCCAGGTGGGGTTGGTCTCTTCTCTCGGGCAACCAGCAACAGAACAAGGGGACACAGTCTCAAGTTGTGGCAGGGGAGGTGTAGGCTGGATGTTAGGAGGAAGTTGTTGGCAGAGAGAGTGATTGGCACTGGAATGGGCTGCCCAGGGAAGTGGTGGTGTTGCCATCCCTGGATGTATTCAGGCAAAGCCTGGATGGGGTGCTTAGTGCCACAGTCTGGTTGATTGGCTAGGGCTGGGTGCTAGGTTGGACTGGCTGAGCTTGGAGGTCTCTTCCAACCTGCTTGATTCTATGATTCTGTGATTTTGCTGTAGGGTAGAAGATAAAGAAAGGAGATCATGGCATTCTCATTTCTCTGGAAAAGTGTAAGGGAAATAGGGAAATCATCAATCACTGCAGGAAAACACCCAGCAGAGCTGGTGCCTAATGGAATATGTAGAAAGAAAACCATTTCTGTTGTCTGTAAGGGAAGAAATGTGACTGACACCAAACACTTTCCTGCTACTGGATGCAGATTATGATCTGGCAGGTCACTATGTACTCGTAGACATGTAGCTGTCCCTTTCAAAAGGGAGTTTCCACAAAGCAATCACTTGTGGTGTGACTCAGTGCTTGAGGCAGGTGGAAAATAACATTCATGTTTAAGCCCTAGAGTTGTTAGGAAATGTGATGTTTATAGAAAGTATTTTGATACTAAAACAAAAAAATACTTAGTCAAAAGGGACCTGAAAGGACTAAAGGAGGAAAATGTAAATAACCCAGGAGATAGGCTGGCATGGAAATAAAGGAGAAGCCTGCACACAGATGCAAGGAATAAGAGCACTGTCTGTGTGCCCCCCAGCTGATGAGAAAATGGGATGAAATTTCACTGAACCACAGAATGTCAGGGGCGAGAAGGGATTTCCAAAGCTCATCCTGTCCAACCCCCCTGACAGGGCAGGACCACCTAGACCAGATCACACGGGAATGCATCCAGGCAAGTTTTGAATACCTCCAGAGAGGAAGACTCCACAACCTCCCTGGGCAGCCTGTTCCAGTGTTTGGAATCACCCTCACAGGGAAAAAAAAATCCTCCCCACGTTTAAATTAAAATTGCTATACATCAGCTCATGTTTAAATTAAACTTCCTATACATCAGCTTTCATCCATTGCCCCTTGTCCTGTCATGGGGCATCACCTAGTTCAACTTCTCTGCCAGAGCAGGATTCCCTAGAGTAGTTCACACAGAAATGCATCCAGGCAGGTTTGGAAAGTCTGCAGAGAAGGAGACTCCACAACCTCTCTGGGCAGCCTGCTCCAGGGCTCTGTCACACTTACTGCAAAGAAGCTTCTCCTCTTATGGAGCTGAAACCTTCTCTGTTCCAGTTTGTTGCTGGTGCTCCTTCTCTTATTGCTGCTGACCAACAAAAAGAAATCTGCCCCAGGCACTTGACAAAGATATTTGTACACATTGATCAGATCTCCTCTTAGTCTTCTCTTCTCCAGACTAAGCAGCCCCAGGGCTCTCAGTCTCTATAGATCAGATGCTCAAGTCCCCCACTCGTCCTCGTGGCTCTCTACTGGACTCTCTCCAGCAGGTCCCTGTCTCTCCTGAAGTGGGGAGCCCAAAATTGAACACAGTATTCCAGGTCTCAACAGAGTAGAGGAGGAGAACCCCCCTAGTCCTGCTGGCCACGCTTTTCCTGATGCACCTCAGGATGCCATTGGCTCTCTTGGCCACAGGGACACATTGCTGGCCCAATTACAGCCTCTCAAGCTCTGTAGACAGGTGCAGGACATTTGTTGATTTCAGGCCTGACTGCTAATGGGATTGCAAAAAGTGTTTAAGGTAGTTTGGAGATCAGAACTAAGTACATCAGAAGTAAAAGCCTGTGAGGCTCTAGATGGGGCTGCTCACCTGGACTGATTGGTGATGAGCAGCAGCTGAGGCTGCTCACCTGGACTGATTGGGAATGAGCAGCAGCTGAGGCTGGTGTTAGGCAGTTTTCTGCAGGAGTTCACAGTAAGCCTAGGCAGTGTGGAAGGAGGTAGTGCCGAGTGTGTTGCTCCTGGGTGGTTGTGAAGTTCTTCTGTGTCTCAACACTTCTTTTGGTAAGTTCTGCTTACTTTTTATCCTCTGTCAGGGCACTCACCTCATTTGGCTGTGGGTCTAGTTGCCTCTGGGGTTAATTTTGTCTGCAATGTATTTAAAGAAGCCTTTTCTTTTGTCCTTGATTTCTCCTGCAAGTTTTAGTTCTAAGGAGGCTTTAGCACTCCTGGTTGCTTTCTTACATTCTCTGACAACAGTCTTATACTCATCCCAGGTGATCAGTGGCTCCTTTCATGTTCTGTAGGCTCTTTTTCCACTTGACTTTGCCCAGCAGTTCCCTGTTTAACCGTGTGGGTCTCCTGGCTCCCTTTCTTTGTTTTCTGCCCTTTGGGGCGCTCTGATCTTGGGCTTGGAAGAAGTGGCCCTCGAATTTAAACAGCTGCCTTGGTCCCCTTTACTTCTAGTTTCCTTTCCTGGGGTTTCCCTCTAGCAATTGTTTGGAAAGAACATAATTTGCCCTGCTGAAGTCCAGCATTGTGATCCTGCTTGGTATTCTGTTTCTGCAGCACAAGATTCTGAGCTACGTCACCTCATGGTCCCTAGGCTGCCCTGAATGTTCACTACTTCGACTAGACCTGGTTATAAGATCCAGCAGCACTTCTCTGCTCCTTGGCTCTGAGTGTGACTTGCAGCTCCGTGTGCCCATCAAGGTAAGTGCAATTCAGATTTTGGCTGTCTGATGGTTTTGGTGCATCATGTGAAGTCCACTGCATTGTTTGGTTCTGTTCTGGAGGATTTGGATTAAAGCTTTGAAGTGTTGATAATAGAGGTGTAAGGTTGTGGCATTGCCCTGAGCCAGTCAGAGCTTACTGGTGAGCTTGCCCAGGACCAGAAGGCTTTCAAGGTGGGAAAGCCAGGTTTTCTATATACAGAGGAATTGAGTGCACCCTCAGCAAGTTTGCTGATGGTACCAAGCTGTGTGGCACAGTTGACTTGCTAGAGGGCAGGGGTCCACCCAGAGGGATCTGGACAGGCTGGAGAAATGGGCCAGAATGGGGCTTACAGGAAGGCTGGGGAGGGACTATTGACAAGGTCTTGTAATGGGTTTGAACTGGCAGGGAGGAGATTTAAACTAGATGTTAGGAAAGGTTTCTTTGCAGTGAGGGTGGTGAGACACTGGCACAGGTTGCCCAGGGAGGTTGTGGCTGCTCCCACCCTGGAGGTGTTCAAGGCCAGGTTGGATGAGACCTTGAATGACCTGTTCTAGTGGGAGGTGTCCCTGCCTATGGCAGGGGGTTGGAACTGGATGATCCTTGAGGTCCCTTCCAACCTAAGCCATTCTATGCTTCGTGGAATGAAGCTGGATAATTTTACATGGGAAAATTCACAGTAACTGTGGAAGGCAGAAATGATTGCTTGCTGTGCCCTTGTGTCAGGCACCTTGCTTCTAGGTTTGGATTTAGTAGAGTGAGTAGCTCTGAGAGGTGTAGCACATTCTGTGTGGTGGTAAAGAGGCTTGTGGGCAGCTTTCTTCCCACTATGATGCTTCATGTTTGGCTTCTCCTGTGTCCTCTCTGTTATGTAATTTCACACTATCCCCTGCCTTGGATTTCCCTGGTAGAGTTGGTTGGCTGCTCCTGTGTGCTTTCTAGAACTTTCTCCACGATGTGTTCCCTTTCAGGTTCATATTATAGTAATGGTGAGCTGAAATTTGCCAATCCAGAAATGGAAGTCTTAGAGTTATTTTTGACTGAATAAAATGCAAAATACGGCAGTTATCCCTGCAGCCCTCAATGTAAGTGTACAGCCAAAGGTACAAATGGCATCCAGACAGCTTTGGGTGTGAAAGTGAGGTGCTAGGAAAAAGGGGGGCAATAGAAAAATCAAGCTTGGAGTTGTTTATCTTGCAACAAAGGGTGGAAAAAACCCAACTTGCTCTTTAGACTGCTCCTCTCATTCTCCTGCAGGAGCCTGCTTCAGCATAGATGAGTATGTTAATGTACATCTAATCTGGTTTTGCTAAATAGGACACAAGTGATATGTGATGATGAATCAAATATCAGCATGACTTTGTGCCCTTTCTAATGGCTTTGGAATTTGTTTGAATGTATTAGCACTAGTTCCTACTAATTGTTTAATGGAAGGGAAAAAAATAAAGCATTAAACTGAAGTAGCTACTGGGGGGGGGGGGTGTGTGTTTGCAAAATCCTAACTTCTCCTTGTCTTTGCCAAATAGGAGAGGGAGAGTAGTGAAATACATGCTGTGTCTAGATGCTTTGCTGCCAGCTGTAAAGAGGGCAAACATGGTGCTGTGATGGGTAGGGAAGCTGGGCCACTATAGGATGACTACCTGAACTAACTACCCGAAGGGAGTCTGTAGCCAGGTGGGGTTGGTCTCTTCTGCCAGGCAAGCAGCAACAGAAGAAGGGGATACAGTCTCAAGTTGTGCCAGGGGAGATCTAGGCTGGATGTTAGGAGGAAGTTCTCCACAGAGAAAGTGATTTGCTTTGGAATGGGCTGCCCAGGGAGGGGCCTGGGTCAACTTGGAAGGGTTTTGGCAATGTAAGCATCTTGCAATCAAGTAGGCTAACATGTGAACTTCTAAACTTGCTGCTTTTTCTGTGGCAGTCCTCTGAAAGAGTCTTTAGCTGGTAGGGCCTTTAGTTAAAGACTGGATGAGGCACTTAATGCTATGGTCTAGTTGACTGGATAGGGCTGGGTGATAGGTTGGACTGGAAGATCTTGGAGGTCTCTTCCAACCTGGTTGTTTCTATTCTAGATCTTCAGAACCCCTGGATGCATTCCTCTGTGACCTGTCCTGAGTGGTCCTGCTTTGCAGGGGTGTTACACTTAATATCTGGAGGTCCCTTCCAACTCCTAGCGAAATAGGCAGCCTGTAGTTAATTCGAATCCAGTTGCTCTACTTTGCATGGCACTCTGCTGGGGTGGTTGCACCCCATGCCTCTTGCCCTTGATACAAGGCTGCTGAAGGTGTGTGCTAGAGCTGTTCTTCTGCACAGAGACCCATGGTTGAGGTAGGAAAATGCTGCTATGCCCAGCTGGGGAGTTGCTACACTATACTGAATTAAAAAAAAACAAAACCAAACCCACCCCTGATCTGCAGCAGATGTGGAAATAATTAACGTTACATTTCCCACACCTGCCTCGGTGCTTTCCGAGGTATATGACAGTCAGTGGAGTTCACTGAGCCTCCCACTGCTGTTTGTCCATACTTTAGTTCCAGTGAACTATTTAACAGCAGCAGCAAATTGTTGGTCGTTCTCCTAAGTATCCTGAACAAAATGTGCCAGCTAAACTCAGGAAGAGCTGGGGAGTGTGTGGGGGGGAGGGAGGGGGTTGGGAAGAGGAAAAAAAAAGCCCTCACAACAGAAAAAAGCCAACAAAAACTACCCCCCTTGAAACTTGATGTGAGCGTTATGGGAGACGATTATTATAGTTCTTCACTTGCAAATGTTCTGTTTGTGTTAAATTGCTTCCCACAGCCTCTCACTGTCACATTCATTCAAAAGGCAGAATGGCATTGATAGAGTTCAGTGTTTTGGCTGCTTTGCCCCAGTTCTGCCTGGAGACTGGATGTACAGGATGCAATAGAAATCATCACCCAAAATTCTGCCCTCCTGCCTGGTCATCCCTTTTTTTTTTTTTTTTTCTCCCCCTCCACTTGAAAGCTCTACTTAGACTTTTCCTTGTCCTCCTTTTGTCCTAAGTCAAATATGTTTTGAAAACAAAACAAAACACTTGAAACGGCGATTTTGGAGCTTCCCCTTTGCAAAGCTCTTCCTCCTTCAGAGGCTTTGAGGGGGGAGGAAAAAAAAAAAAGAGCAAACCATCAAAATGAGCTTAAAATGCTGTTTTGAAGCTTCTTTCACCCTTCACCTATTTATCTTTAAAGCACATAATTTTTTTTATGAATTAATTGGGTTTGTTTGCAGTTGATTATCATCCTGCTCTGGAATATTCATGTCGTGTTAGAGAGAGCACTGTGCCAGCTTCTCCATGTTGTCATGATGGCCTTTTAGTTAAGAATTATCACTACTATTACAGCAACTACAAGGAAATGCACTCCCACTCACTGCTCTGATAGGATGCCTCACATCCTCCTCCTTGCAAGGGTCTCCTCTACTGCTCCACTTCTCTGGTGGAGACATATTTACAGCAAGGATGCTTCCAAATAAAGAAGCCAATCTATAGGTTTAATCCTGTGCATAAGGATCATAGTATCAGTCAGGGTTGGAAGAGACCACAAGGATCATCTAGTTCCAAGCCCCCTGCCACGACCAGGGACACTCTACCCTAGATCAGGCTGGCCACAGCCTCATTCAGCCTGGCCTTAAACACCTCCAGAGATGGAGCCTCAGCCACCTCCCTGGGCAACCCATTCCAGGCTCTCACCACCCTCATGCTGAAGAACTTCTTTCTAGCATCCAGGCTGAATCTACTCATTTCTAGCTTTGCTCCACTCCCCCTAGCCCTGTCACTCCCTGATAGCCTAAAATGTCCCTGCCCAGCTTTTTTGTAGTATCACTTCAGATATTGGAAGGCCACAATAAGGTCACTTTGGAGTCTTGCTCCACTGGAGTACAGTCTCATTAGGGCAGAGTAGGAGGGTAGGGAGAACCTCCCTTGATCTGCTGGTCACACTTCATAATGCATTATTCTTAATGTACTCCTCTTAGTTTCACTTTATTTATGTAAAGAACAGCAATAATTGTTTGCTATCTATGGATAGAAGTTTTTAAGGACAAGCATTCCATGTCATCTGTAAATGACTCCATTATTCCATATTTTTAGGTGAATAATATTTGCAACAGTTGCAAACAGCAGGTTTAATGCTGAAAGCAGATAACCTTGCATCTCCTAGATTCCATATTCACAGCAGAACAGAGCCACAACAACCCCAAGCAGCACTACAGGCTGGGGACAGAATGGCTGGAGATCAGCCAGGTAGAAAGGGACCTGGGGGTACTGGGAGAGAGTAGCAGAACATGAGCCAGCACTGTGCCCAGGTGGCCAGGAGAGCCAATGGCACACTGTGCCTGGCTCAGGAACAGTGTGGCCAGCAGGACAAGGGAGGTTATTCTGCCCCTGGACTCAGCATTGGTCAGGCCACACCTTGAGTGCTGTGTCCAGTTCTGGGCTCCTTGATTCAAGAGAGATGTTGAGGTGCTGGAAGGTGTCCAGAGAAAGTGAAAGGCTGGTGAGGGGCCTGGAACCCAATCCCTATGAGGAGAGGCTGAGGGAGCTGGGGGTGTGCAGCCTGCAGACTAGGAGGCTTAGTGAAGGGTAGTGGGGTTGGTCTCTTCTCCCAAGCAACCAGCAATAGAACAAGGGGACACAGTCTCCAGTCATGCCGGGGGAGGTCTAGGCTGGATGTTAGGAGGAAGTTGTTGGCAGAGAAAGTGATTGGCATTGGAATGGGCTGCCCAGGGAGGTGGTGGAGTTGCTATCCCTGCAGGTGTTCAAGCAAAGCCTGAGATATTGCCATGGTCTGGTTGATTGGCTAGGGCTGGGTGCTAGGTTGGACTGGATGAGCTTGGAGGTCTCTTCCAACCTGCTTGATTCTGTGATTTAACAAAACATTGTCTCTCATAAGCAAAGGTGTATCCTATATTGGGATGAGGTTATCAGCAGCAGAATGGAAAAAAGATTAGGGGCAAAGTATGTAGAGACCTCAATATAAAGTTGAGTTAATATTAAAATTATGTCTGGAAGTCATTTAAATCCCACAGTAGTAGTTAAATAGAGAGTAGTGGTTAAATAGAGGAAAAGGTACAGTATTGAAGTGTTAAGGAGGATATTGGCTTATGGGTTGTTGGGTGGTGGGAATGGGAAGGTGTTGAACACCTCTGGGAAAATGTAACATGCAGACACATCCATGGTATTAGGTTGTTGTTAAACACCAGACCTTCCCTGGACTTGCAAGGCTTTATTTGTGCTCTGGGAAAGGCTTTTCAAGATGGGGGGGGGGGGGGGGGGGGGGGGGGGGTGGGGGGGGGGGGGGTTT
>WAAF01002180.1:97581-118721 GCA_013400475.1 Tricholaema leucomelas
ATTTGGTATAATGAGTGTCCCAATTGATTGTCCAGGCTGGAAGTGGCTTTCTCATTTTTGTTCTACTTCAGTGCTTATTGAAAGAGATCTTGAGTGTTACAGTGGTAGAATGAGGTAAAGATCAAGTCCTGAACAGACCACACCATAAAGATGATCTATGCAAGTTATAACAGCAGTAATATATAAGCTCTGCTTTAGACCATTGCTATTGTTTAGCTTTGGTTATCTTTTGGAAGGGGCAAAACCTGAAGCATCATGACTGAATTTTCACTTAAACATGTGGGCTTTTTTTGACTGTGTCTTCAGAGAATTAACTGCAGCAAGAAAGACTTTGTGTGTTGTTCTGTAAATTTGTGTCTATCACACTCTGTCACCAGGAGCTCTATGATGATAAATTGAAGGTTTTTATTTGAGCTGTGTCTGATCACAGATACTAGATGTTTTTTTTACTCTTGTAGATTTATGCACATGAAGAAAAATGGCACACATAAGGTGACAAAATGAAAGAAGAATAAAGGAAGAAAATGTCTATGGTAGCTCAGCATCACCATTTTAATGGCTCAGGGAAGGGAAAGGGACTTTGCTGTATTTTGGGACCCATCCAAGGCCACACTAAAATGCCATGTGAAGGTAATCATATGTATATAAAATCATTTTGGTTGGAAAAGACATCAAAGATCAAGTCCAGCCATAGACCTAACACTACCATGGACATTAAAATGTGTCTCAAAGTGCCACACATACACATTTTTTAAACAGGGATGCTGACTCCACTACTTCATATGATCATAGAATGGTTTGAGTTGCAGGGGGCCTTTAAAGGTCATCTAGTTATCGAATCATTAAATCAGTCAGGGTTGGAAGGGACCACAAGGACCATCTAGTTCCAACCTCACACTAGATAAGGCTGTCTAGAGCCTCATCCAACCTGGCCTTAAACACCTCCAGGGATATGGCTTCCACCACCTCCTTGGGCAACCCCTTCCAGGCTCTCACCACCCTCATGCTGAAGAACTTCTTCCTAGCATCCAGGGTGAATCTACCCATTTCTAGCTTTGCTCTGTTCCTCCTAGGCCTGTCACTCCCTGATAGCCCTAAAAAGTCGGTCCTCACCTTTCTTGTAGCCCCTTTAAGATACTGGAAGGTCACCTGGGAGCCTTCTCCTCTCCAGACTGAACAGCCCCAACTCCCTCAGGCTCTCCTCACAGCAGAGGTGGTCCAGCCCTCTGATCTTCCTCGCGACCCTTCTCTGGACATCTTCCAGCACATCCACAGCCCTCTTGTAACAGTGGCTCCAGAACTGGATGGGAGTACTCCAGTACTCTAGGTGAGGTCTCAGCAGTGCAGAGTAGAGGGGGAGGATCACTTCTCTCACCCTGCTGCTCACACTTCTCTTGCTGCTGCCCAGGCTCTGGTTGTCTCTGTGGGCCACAGTGAGCAGGGACATCCTCCATTAGATCAGGTTGCTCAGAGCCACGTTGAACCTCACTTCAAATATGTCCAAGGATGGGGCCTCCCCTACCTCCCTGTATAACCTGTTCCAGCATTCTACTACCCTCATGTTCCTAACATCCAATCTAAGTCTACCCTAATTTCAAACCCTTGCTCCTCATCCTGTCATTGCAGGCCTTTGGAGACAGTCCCTCTGCAGCCTTCTTGCACTCCCTTTCAGGTACTCTTCTCCAAGCTGAACACCCCCAACTCCCTCAGCCTGTCCTCATAGTAGATGTGCTCCAGCCTTCTGATCATGTTTGTGACCCTCCTCTGGACCGCCTCCATGAAGTCCGTGTCTTTCCTGCGTTGAGGGCTGCGGAGCTGGACGCAGCACTCCAGTTGAGGTCTCACCAAAGCAGACTCAAGTGGCAGATTTCACCTCTCTATCTGCTGGCCATGCTACTTCTGATGCTGCTGGCCTTGTGGATGGCAAGTGCACATTATTTCCCTGGACAGCCTATTGCAATGCTTGCATGGTTATGCTAATATGTCATGATGATAATGTGCTCTGATCAATAATCTTCTGCTGATGATAGGGTGTGGGGGGATTATGTTTGACTCCTTCTTCCATGCTGAAAAGCAGGATGCTTGTTCCTCATCTGTCTTGCAAGGATGTCGTATTTGCCACCGAATGCATGCAGAATGATTTTTGAGAGATGCTCTAGAGTGCAGAGAATTACTGCATTGTTTTTATTCATGACTTGAGCTGGGTTTTAGTTAGTTGCATGCCTTTGTGTGCTGCGTGTTGGGTTTTTATAGCGACGCCTGTGTTCTCTGGGTACCTAAGCAGAGATTTTCATTTTAATGCTACATAATTCACAGGCTGGATCCCTCCCAAATTCACCACCTCCACACATTTGAGCTGCATTATTAATAATAATATGGTTGATTGCTGATGCTATATATTTGTTTTCCAAAGAGCTCGTTGAGAAGCTGGGCGTGTTAATAAGGTATGGTGTGTTTCTCCTGTGTTCTCAGCAAGGCTCCTGCCTGTAGCACGCAACTGGCGCTGCCCATATTCTCTTTTCGCTGCTACCAGGCAGAGCAGGCAGGCATTTTCAATTCACCAGATCATTCACAAGTTACCTCCAACCCAACCTTGTCATTGCAATTCGTCACACTTACAGTCTGTGCTTTTATGTGCCGTATCTCGCTCAAGTCTCATCACGCCAGGCCGGTGCCACAGGGTACTAGACGGCAACAAAGATCTCAAGCGTAGTTTAAAAGGTAGCACTGTAAAAAGGGAAGAATAATGGCTGCAATCACTGCTAGATACCCTGTTCCCACAGATCCTGCAGCCTTTTCCTCAATTCCAAACTAAAGCTAAGCTGTACCAACAGCTACCGTCCCCACCGCCACCATATGCCCAATGTATCTGGCACCCTGTCCAGCGAGGCAGGGAGGGAGAGGAGAAGCCCTGACGCAGAGTATCTGGAGGGAATACATTGGGCACTGTTTCAATGCAAAAACTGTCTGAGGAGGCTCTCTCTAATCACCTTTTGGCTAACAGTCCGTGGGAATTAGGATGGTGTTATGAATGGACCTCTGGCTGTGTGCAGTTCCTGTCTTTGCCACAGATTTCTGGGGTGTCCTTGGGCCAACTATCAAAGGTTGCTTTATCTCTTGTTGGAAGTGGCGAAGTTAAGCTACTTCTCAAAGAAAAGGAAGGGGCTGTGGGGGCAGGGGGGGAAAGAAGGTGAGAACAAAATAGATCTTCTCTTCCTCTGGAAAATAACTCACAATTTTATCATAATCCTTTCCCATTTTCTCATAATCCTTTCCCATCTGTTTTTTAGACACTTGAATGTGTGCCTCAGCATGTTTTCATGCAGTTCCCCCCCACCCAGAACTGTGTCTTGGTCTCAGCCATGACCTTTGGGTCAGAGAAACTGCATGGCAATTTCTGCTCAGAGAAGCTGATGCCTTGTCCAGTGCCTTCTACCCTTAAGGGTAGATTGTGCACTGCTTCCTCTCCTGCCACCTGCAATGCTTAGTCACGTTGGGTAAAGTTTAGTTTTCTGTCAGCACAGGTTAGGGCTGCTGCTGATTTGGATACATAGAGGCTCACATGAGTTTTGGCACGAAATTTATGCAAGCCCAAACGTATGAGGTTGCAATTCCAGGCTGAGGAATAGCTGCCTTGAGGTTCCCTCTTAAATTTCTCCTTTCATTCACACAAAAGTATGCTGCTTTCTGCAGATTGCAATAAACTCCTGTCTCAGGAGAAGGAGCTGGGAGTGGAAGCCAAGGCTGAGCCACCTGAATGGTATTGTGGAGGTTGGAGGAAGATGTTTGTCCTCTGGGACAGTGTTTGCAAGCCCATCCCCGGAGGGATGATGTTAGAACACACACAGACAGTGCTGGGAGAATGTACAGGAGGAGCCAGACCATCAGAGATGTGAGTTGTTGCAGTTGGTCTGTAGTAACTAGAAACAGTTGGCCATGGATAGTGTTCAGTGGATTTATCTGCTCTGCCAAGATTCCACCTGCAGTTCTAGGGCCAGCTCTGAAGCACTCAGCACAGGGGCAACATGGACCTGTTGCAGTGGAGCCAGAAGAGGCCACAACAATGATGGGAGGGCTGGAAGGGCTCTGCTGTGAGGCCAGGCTGAGAGAGATGGAGTTCTTCAGTCTGGAGAAGAGAAGGCTTCAGGGATAACTTCTGGTGGCCTTTAGGTGTGTAAGGAGGCTGATCAGAAAGCTGGAGACAGACTTTGGAGCAGGGCCTGTGGTGACAGGACAAAAGGTGATGCTTTTCAACAAAAAGAGGGAGATACAGACTAGAGAAAAAGAAATGTTTGACAATGATGGTGGTGAGACACTGGCCCAGGTTTCCCAGAGAAGTGGCAGATATCCCACCCCTAGAACCAGCTGGACAGGGGTCTGAACAACCTGCTCATGCAGGAAGGTTGGACTGGAAGAGTTGAAAGGATCTGTTTTAACCAAAGCCACTGTGATTCCCTAGTGAGCACACAAATCTGTTCAGTTTTGGGCACTACAGTGCAGGAGAGATGTGGAGGTGCTGGAGCAGGTTCAGAGGACAGCAATGAAGCTGGGGAAGGGCCAAGAGAATAAATCTTATGAGGACTGACCGAGGGAGCTGGAGATGGTTAGTGTGAAACAGAGGAGGCTGAGGGGAGACCTCATTGCTGCCTACAACTACCTGAAGGGATATTGTGGAGAGGCTGCTGCTGGTCTTTGTCTCACATGTAACTGGAGATAAAAGAAGGTGGAATGGCCTCAAGCTGAGGCTGGGCAGGTTTAGGTTGGATATTAGGAAAAAGTTTTTTCACAGAGAGAGTGGCGAGGGACTGGAATGAGCTGCCCAGGGAGGTAGTGGAGTTACCCAGCCTGGATGTGTTTAAGGGTGGTTTGGATGTGGTGCTTAGGGCTATGGTTTAAGGTGAATCTTGTAGAGTAAGGTTCTAGGTTGGACTCGAGGATCTGGAAGGGCTTTGCCAACCTGCATGTTTCTGTGGTTCTGTGGTGACATTGCCTAGCCTCAGCTCTGCTGGGACTCTATAAATTCCCATGGGATGTTTAACCCCTGGGTCACCCCAGCACAGGCAAATACTGTCAGGCAGGTGCTGGACTTTGAGAGTGGCCTAGCATCTACTGAAGATAGGAAGACCTTATTTTGTGACTTCAGTGAAGCAAGAGGCATGAATGATCAGAGGGCTGGAGCGCCTCTACTATGAAAAGAGACTGAGGGAGTTGGGGCTGTTCAGTCTAGAGAGGAGAAGGCTCTGACGTGACCTTATGGTGGCCTTTCAGTACCTCAAGGGGGCTACAAGAAAGCTGGGGAGGGACTTTTTAGGCTGTCAGGTAGTGATAGGAGTGGGGGGAATGGAACAAAGCTGGAAATGGGTAGATTCAGACTGGATGTGAGGAAGAAATTCTTCAGCATGAGGATGGTGTGACCTTGGAATGGGTTACCCAGGGAGGTGGTGGAAGCCCCATCCTTGGAGGTGCTTAAGGCCAGTCTGGATGAGGCTCTAGACAGCCTAATGTGAGGTGTCCCTGCTCACAGCAAGGGGCTTGGAAGTAGATGATCATTGTGGTTCCTTCCAACCTTGACTGATTCTGTGATTCTCTGCTCACTTGCTTGCTGTGTCTGGTTTGGTTTTGTTTGTTTGTTTTAAAAAGTTGGGGGTTTGGGGGAGTTTATTTGCTTGTTTGTTCTGCCTTATATAAGAGAGGAGGGATAGCCTGAGACATCCAGCGTTGGATGTGTCTGTGCTTTGCCTTGAGCTGCAGTGAGGGTCTCCTTGGCTTCCTTTGTCCACCCAAGTGGCATTTTGTGCCTGTTTCCCTTCTTTAACGGACAGAGTGTTTCCATAATGAGATTAGGCCAGGACATTTCATTGCTGCCTCTCAAGTTTCTGTTAACATGTTCTCAGATTGTAGGCATCTGCTCAGATAGGCTTCCTGCAGCCAGCTTCTGCTGCCCTCTCCCCTCCTGGAAAATTAAAGGATTGTAAAACGACTTTGCTGCCGAAGTCTTTGGGATCAGTTTCCCTTAGAGAGGTAGGATCTCTTTCCAGATAATATTCCAAAAGCTGCATTTTTTTCAATTATTTGGTCAACAACTGACAGAGAGAAGAGCTTGAACAGTAAGAAGAAACTACTGTAATTGCCCTTTTGAGGAGCAGTGCTGTAAGCGATTACACGCACGGCTGAAAATGATACGTTGGCTCCACAGATGCAGCTTGACCCACCTGTATATTTTCCCTAAGAAGTGATGTCTCCTGTTTCTAAAGAGGAGAAGAAGAAGGAGGGGGGGGGGAAAATACCCTGCTGTTTTTAGCTATATACAAATGATAAAAGCAGAGACATCAAAGTGTGCAGCCTTTCAACTCATGCTCAATTAGAAGGAAAGTTTGGTTGCTGTTTTAAACATTTATGGCTCACTGAGTGTGACAGCATCTCAGCTCTGCAAACAGGATGATTTTGGATTGACTTTTGATCTGACTGACAGTTTCTTATACACTTCAGCATTGGTTTGTGGAGTGCAAGCCTGCATTTGAACCCACGTGTGACTAATTAGAAGCTGGTTATGGTCGGTATGAGTGTATTCAGACAGGAATAAAAGCTGCTTTTTCTAAGTCAAGCAATCATAGTATCAAACAGGTTGGAAGAGACCTCCAAGCTCATCCAGTCTAACCTCACACCCAGCCCTGTCCAATCAACTAGACCATGGCACTAAGTGCCTCATCCATAGAAACAACCAGGTTGGAAGAGACCTCCAAGCTCATCCAGTCTAACCTAGCACCCAGCCCTGTCCAATCAACCAGACCATGGCACTAAGTGCCTCATCCAGGCTTTGCTTCAACACGTCCAGGGACAGCGACTCCACCACCTCCCTGGGCAGCCCATTCCAAGGGCAAATCTGGATTTTTTTTGGGGGCACTACAGTAAAAAAACAGGTTGAATGATGCATTTTAGAGTCCACCCTAGAGGTATGTCAGGAAGGAAGTTCATTCTAGTTTTGTTTTTTGGCATCTTTGTATAAATCATAGAATAGGTTAGTTTGGAAGGGACCTCAAAGACCATCCAGTTCTAACCCCCTGCCATAGGCAGGGACACCTCCCATTGGATGAGGTCACTCAAGGCCTCATCCAATCTGGCCTTGAACACTTGCAGAGATGGAGCATCTGCAACCTCCCTGGGCAACCTGTGCCAGTGTCTTACCACCCTCACTAGAAAGAATGACATCTGAATTATATCTCCCCTCTTCCATTTTAAACCCATTCCTTCTTGTTCTGTCATTACAAAACTTTGCAAATAGTCCTTCCCCAGCCCTCCTGTAGCCCCCTTCAGATACTGGAAGGCCACTCCAAGGTCTCCTCGAAGCCTTCTCTTCTCCAGGCTGCAGAGCCCCAACTCTCGCAGCCTGTCCTCATAGCAGAGCTGCTGCAGCCCTCTGAGCATCTTGGTGGCCTCCTCTGGACTGGCTCCAGCAGTTCCATGTCCTTCTTTTGTTGGGGGCTCCAGAACTGCACACAGGACTGCAGGTGGGGTCTGAGGAGAGCAGAGCCAAGGGGCAGAATCCCCTCCCTTGCCCTGCTGCCCACACTGCTCTTGCTGCAGCCCAGCACAGGGTTGCTGTCTGGGCTGCACTCACACTGCAGGCTCCTGTTGAGGAGGACCCCCAGGTCCCTTTCCTCAGGACCCCCAGGTCCTTTTCCTCAGGGCTGCTCTCAGCCATTCTCCACCCTGCCTGGAGCTGTGCTTGGGTTTGCACTGACCCAGAAAGAAAAGCGAGAGAAGAATGTACATTCATCCTGATCTCTTCATCTACCTTCATCCTCAAGGCTTCTGACAGCACAAGTGGTACAATACCATTTGTGCCACTGAATACACCTGGGGGGCTTGAAGAATCTGGGAAGAGAGTGTGAAAATGAATAGGAATGGAATAACATTTTCTCCATAAAATAATGCTTCCATGTCACAGAAAACAGAACTGTCAGCAGGCCTTTGTAGACCTTTCTCAGGCTTAAGAAAGGGTCCTTGACAGTTCCAGCATTGCCTTTAAATATCTTATTGAAATGTAGATGAAGTCTGTACATCTCATAATGGTTGGAAAGCCTTCTCATTTTCAGTCTTGTAGAAAAGCAAGCATTAAGTATTAACTTTAGCAGTTATATTTTAGCCTTTTTTTTTTCTATTCCTCCCCCCCACCTCAGGTTGATCCCTCCTAGGCCTAATATTTAGGTTTCTTTAAAGAGGCAGTAGATTACCTGCCACTACAGCAGCAGAGCATTCTGCATCCCTTTGAGTCTCCAGAAAGGAAGATCAGCTTCATTTCTTAGCTCCAGGTCTCCTGCAGACAGGATACCTTTGTGAAATACATGGGTACTGCTTTAATCAGTGTTACTGCTTCAGCATTTTCAAATGCTTCTACTGTAGTTTGGGTATTAATTTATTTGAAACAAAAGTGATATTGAAATCTGGTCAACAAGCAGAGGTTTTCTCAAACTCTTCTCTAACTCAGACATCCTATGATGTGAAATGTAGGTAGCATCAGTCAGGATCCTAGCTCTGCTTTCCCTTGGTTCATAAACCATTCACCCACTTCATCTCTAAAGCAATTTAGATTGTTTTCTGGCTCTCAACCTGAGGGGTGGTTGTGGCCAGGGGGAGGTTGCTCTCTTCTCTCAGGTGGCCAGCGCCAGAACGAGAGGACACAGCCTCAGGCTGTGCCGGGGGAAGTTTAGGCTCGAGGTGAGGAGAAAGTTCTTCAGTGAGAGAGTCATTGGACACTGGAATGGGCTGCCCAGGGAGGTGGTGGAGTCGCCGTCCCTGGAGCTGTTCAAGGCAAGGTTGGACGTGGCACTTGGTGCCATGGTCTAGCCTTGAGCTCTGTGGTAAAGGGTTGGACTTGATGATCTGTGAGGTCTCTTCCAACCTTGGTGATACTGTGAGACTGTGATACTGTGTGTGAGTGCCACAAGAAACTCTTAGCCCTTAGTCATAGAATCAGTCAAGGTTGGAAGGGACCACAAGGATCATCCAGTTCCAACCCCCCTGCCATGAGCAGGGACACCTCACACTAGATCAGGCTGTCTAGAGCCTCATCCAGCCTGGCCTTAAACATCTCCAGCGATGAGGCTTGCACTACCTCCCTGGATAACCCCTTCCAGGCTCTCACCACCCTCATGCTGAAGAACTTATTCCTAACATCCAGTCCAAATCTACTCATTTCTAGGTTTATTCTGTCCCCCCCGACTCCTATCGCTACCTGATAGCCTAAAGAGTCCCTCCCCATCTTTCTTGTAGCCCCCTTAAGATACTGAAAGGTCACTAGAACGTTACCTGGGAGCCTTCTCCTCTACAGACTGAACAGCCTCAACTCCCTCAGGCTCTCCTCGTAGCAGAGCAGCTCCATCCCTCTGCTCATCCTCAGAGCCCTTCTCTGGACACCTTCCAGCACATCCATAGCCCTCTTATAAAAGAGGCTCCCTAGAACTGGACACAGTACTTCAGAAAGTCTTCTTACCTTCAGAAAGTCTTTTTGCAAGTGTGGCATAGCAAAAAAAGACTTGAAGTATCTATGATTCTGGCTAATTTTGTTCATCTCCTGTATTTAGATGCAAATCTTCACCAGGACCCTGATACACTGAATGAGATCATAGGATTCTTGACTCAGAGGTAGTGGCTGAGATGGCACAAGGTAGCCTTGCTGTTATTATTTCTTACCTACCCTGTCTGATGTATATAATGAGCTTAATTTTTGCAAAGCTTAGCTATCAGAAGGAAAACTTCCAGGCAGACAGATGTGACACAGAGCTAATTGGAAGCCAATAAACACACTGTCTATACACTCTGACCTTTCAGAATGGGTCTCTGCTTTGAACAAGTGCAAGAAATGCAGTGCTTTAATGACACTTGGGTAGATGCACACTTGCTGAATGTATGCAAATAAATAGTTGAATATAGACAAGAAAATACCAGGCTCAGCTCATGTGAGATGGGAACTACATAGCAGGAGAAAATGATTCATGAATGAAAAAAAAAAAGGACATAGTCTGGGCAGTACAGTAGCTCAGTTCAAGAGAATATTAAAATGCTTCATGAGAATTTCTTTAAGTCCTTTCACAGAATTAACTAGGTTGGAAAAGACCTCCAGGATCATCCTGGAGGTCTTCTAATTGACTAAACTATGGCACTAAAGGCCTCATCCAGCCTCCTCTTAAACACCTCCAGGGATTTTGACTCCACCACCTCCCCAGGTGACCCATTCCAATGTCAGTCACTATTGCTGTGAGGAATTTCTTCCTAACATCCAGCCTAAACCTGTGCTGGTGCAGTTTGAGACTGTGTGCTCTTATTGTGTCACTGGGTGCCTGGGTGAAGAGACCAACACCACCTGGCTGCATCCTCCTTTCAGGCAGTTGTAGAGAGCTTTGGTAGCTGTTAAGACCCCAGATAGCCAGCATGTAAAATACAGGAATTGAATGAATGACACTGCTAGGCATTTCCATGGTCTTTGGGAACGTTTAGGCATTCAGATATTCCAGAAGATTGATTTAGTTGTTTTGTTGCCTTTTTGTTTTCTTCTTACAAGGACTTGGTTAGACTCACTAATGTGAGACTTTCCCTTTGTTTTGCATATGTGAGATCGTAGAATGGTTCAGGTTGGAAGTGATCTCAAAGACCATCCAGTTCCAATCCCCTGCCATAGGCAAGGACACCTCCCACTAGGACAGGTTGCTCAAGGTCTCATCCAACCTAGTCTTGAACACCTCCAAGGAGGGAGCAGCCACAGCTTCCCTGGGCAACCTGTGCCAGTGTCTCACCAGCCTCACTGCAAAGAACCCTTTCCTAACAGCCACTTTCAATCTCTCTTCTGTCACTTTAAACCCATTATTCCTCATTCTGTCATCACAAGACCTTGTCAATAGTCCTTCCCCATTCCTTCTGTAGCCCCCTTCAGATACTGGAAGGCAACTCCAAGGTCTCCTCGAAGCCTTCTCTTCTCCAGGCTGCAGAGCCCCAACTCTCGCAGCCTGTGCTCACAGCAGAGCTGCTGCAGCCCTCTGAGCATCTTGGTGGCCTCCTCTAGACTCACTCCAACAGTTTCATGTCCTTCTTGTGTTGGGGACTCCAGAACTGCACACAGAACTCCAGGTGGAGTCTGAGGAGAGCAGAGCCAAGGGGCAGAATCCCCTCCCTTGCCCTGCTGCCCACACTGCTCTTGCTGCAGCCCAGCACAGGGTTGCTGTCTGGGCTGCACTCACACTGCAGGCTCATGTTGAGGTTTTCATCAGCCCAGACCCCCAGGGCCTTTTCCTCAGGGCTACTCTCAGCCATTCCCCACCCAGCCTGGATTGGTGCTTGAGATTTTGTCACCCTAGGTGGCCTTGCAGTTGGCTGTCTTGAATTTCAGTTGTTGGGATGCATTGGATTTTTTTGCATCTACCTTGAAATGTCCATGAAAGCTTTTGTGCATGATGCTGTTCCACTGGAAGATCACCACTAAAATCTATGTGCTTAGTCTGGTTTTATATTCAGTCATATTAGGAAGCAGTTGGAGATCCTGATCTTAGTTTAAGGTTCAAATAAATCTGAGCAGATGAAATGAAACCCTCTTAAAACTGCAATGTTTTCTTTGGTGTCAAGTCAAAGCCATGAAATAGAAATGAATTTCCCATAGTTTTGATAAAAGAGGCATAAATAGCTCTGAGTTCCCTCACTCTGAGCCCAGAGATTTCCAGCATGTAGAGATGAGAAATTCTTGAACAAATTTAGGAATTCAGCAAATTTTGGGTGAACTTGGCCTGAGATTTGTGTTTAATTATAGGATGTGGAGCCAAGCAGATTTAGGCTTATTTTCAGTTATGGCATAACAGTTTGGCCAAGGCTTCAACAGAAGTGATTATTTTGGGTGGATCCTGATGAATTATGCTGCAGTTATTCTATTTTATTAGGAGCTATGTACTGAAAGTGGTCAGAAATTCTTTGTGGCAGTTACTAAAAGGGGAGGTTATTCAGCACTATGATTAAGATGCCTATTTATAGGAACTTGATTATTTTTCTGCTTGATGAGAAGGATCTTCCCAACTCTTGATCTATACCATGGGAGTTTTGGGGGTTGAGTTTGTTTTCTTCTCGGAGAGACAGGATTGTTTCAAATAATATTATTGCTTCATTAATACTTAAGCTTGTGATGAGGGGGGTGGGAAGGCTCAAGAAAAGTTTCTTCTCCGAGGAATACTAATTGTGACTAAATGTGAAGGGGTTTTTGGGAGCTCTTTGACATTGCCTTTTGTGTGCTCTTGTGCTCCCTCTACTGACTTGGACTGGATGATCCTGGTGGTCCTTTCCAACCATAACGATTCATAGTGATGAGATGTTGTGCTGAGGGATTTGGTTTGGTCAAGGACTTGTCAGTGTGAAACTCATGACTGGATTCGATGATCTTAAAAGGCTTTCCCAATCTAAGAAATTCTGTGGATTCTGTGACTGTGAGCCTAGGAATGACAAAGAACTTTCAGAGCAGTGAAATTTCCCTTGGATGTTGCTTGGGGAAAAACAAAAAAGATAATTTTTGACTTACAGTAAAAAAAAAATAATTTACTTGTAGACTTCAAATTTGGTTTTTAAAGTCTTGGAAATACACAGGAAGGAAAATGAGTCAATGGTTGCAGGGTGTGGAGGAAAGTATCCATTTCTGGGGAGGGACTTCTTAAGATGTCAGGTAGTGATAGGACTAGGGAGAATGGAACAAAGCTAGAAATAGGTAGAATCAGGCAGGATTTTAGGAAGAAGTTCAGGTTTCCCAGAGCCACATCAAGCCTGACCTTGTATTTCTGCAAGGATGGGGCCACTGTGACATCCCCGTGCAACCTGTTCCAGTGTTCCACCACCCTCATAGTAAAGAGCCTAATCTGCACAGGTTTGTAGCTGCTACAGTTACACTAGGTTCTTATCATCATAGTTCTGCATTTCCATAAGCACAGTAACCATAGAATTGGTTTGGTTGGATCACTGAGTCCAGCTATTGACCTAACACCACCACAGATTGTGTCATAGAATAACCAGATTGGAAGAGACCTCCAAGCTCATCCAGCCCAACCTAGCACCCAGCCCTAGACAATCGTCCAGACCATGGCACTAAGTGCCCCAGCCAGGCTTTGCTTCAACACCTCCAGGGACGGTGACTCCACCACCTCCCTGGGCAGCCCATTCCAATGCCAATCACTCTCTCTGCCAACAACTTCCTCCTAACATCCAGCCTAGACCTCCCCCGGCATGACTGGAGACTGTGTCCCCTTGTTCTGCTACTGG
The DNA here is from genome assembly GCA_013400475.1 of Tricholaema leucomelas. Classification (NCBI taxonomy): domain Eukaryota; kingdom Metazoa; phylum Chordata; class Aves; order Piciformes; family Lybiidae; genus Tricholaema lacrymosa; species Tricholaema leucomelas. Next base: position 110,866 of record WAAF01002180.1, read on the forward strand.
TTGCCTGGCAGAAGAGCCCAACCCCACCTGGCTACAGCCTCCCTTCAGGTAGTTGTAGACAGCAATGAGGTCACCCTCATGGTATATTTTAGGGAGAGAAGTTAGATGATAGGCCGTGAAAAGGAAAGAGTGGTGATGTCTACTTCACTCATAGGCTTGCTGAGATGCATAAAGCCAAGTACATAAATATAGAGAGTTGTTCTTGGGCTCTGGCTTCCTTCAATTCTCTCTCTAATTTGCTGTCTGATACTTCTGCTTCTTAACCTCCCTGAGTGATTCTCTAAACTCACCTTGAATGTAAGGCAGAGTCTGAGACAAGGTAGAGGGATGGAAAGGAGGTGGAAGAGTGGCTGGGGACTCTGTTTTCTGGGAGGGCTGTTGTGTTTCTGTATTACCTTTTTAACTTGTCTGTTTCTGTCTATAGCTGTGTGGATTGTAACTGTCTGCTTGTATATTGTGCTAAGCTGTAAATGCTAAGCTTCTTTCTAATTTCCAGGCTTGGCTGAGTCTAGTCTGGGTGATTTTCTTAAGTGTGGGGGGGGTGGGTAACACCCAAACCACCACACAAGTCTCAGTCTTCTCTAATCTTGCCATGTTGGCACTGAAGCTGAGACCACCCTGAGTGGTTCTCCTCCTTCAGCCAGAGGTGAAAATTCACTGCAGATGCTGCACTTAAACAAGTGACAGATTCACGCTTCAAGCTGGTCACAGCACAAGGCTTAGCAGTTTACCATACAAAAGTCATCCCAGATTGCTTTTCCTTTTTGCCACTCCTCCTCCTCAAAGCCTTAATGCTAACCTGTAGCTGATGCCAGGATCATGAGGCTCAGGAATATATATATTTTTTCCATAGAACTTTGGCTTACATGAACCATCAAAATGAATTAAACAGCAAACACTTAAATTCTCATAGGATTTATGTTTTACTGAAATATTTAATCTCTTATCTAAAGATTTCATGAAGATTTATGGATCTATTGCCTACTTTTGACCTGAACTGGAGGAGTTTAAGGTTTGTTTTGTTTCTAAGTTTTCTTGCTTTTAATGTGTCCAGTGCCAACACCAATGACAAGCAAACTTTAGACAAAAAGAATGGAAAAGAAATTGCTCTTGAAACTCAAAGCTAAAGTATCTGGGTTTCAAACAACTTATCTTGCACCCTATAGTGTATGCATTGATGTTTTACTGCAATAGTAAATACATTTGGGATATCTGAGATGTTTCTCAGGTGTGGACCAGGAGTTCTTTGTTTCTGTTGTAGAATCAGTCAGGGTTGGAAGAGACCACAAGGATTGTATAGTTCCAATCCCCCTGCCATGGGCAGGAACACCTCACACTAGATCAGGCTGTCTAGAGCCTCATCCAGTCTGGCCTTAAACACCTCCAGGGATGAGGCTTCCACCAACTCCCTGGGCAACCCATTCCAGGGTCTCACCACCCTTATGGTGAAGAAATTCTTCCTGACATCCAGTATGAATCTATCCATTTCTAACTAGGTTCCATTCCCCCCAGCACTATCACTACCTGACATCATTGACTCTTTATTTGTAACTGATGTAGACTTTAGGTTTCTTTTCATTTGCTACCTATAAAAGGTGCTGGTTTAGTCTGATAGGTTGCTAGTTAAGTGTGATAGTGGTTTAGAGCTACTTCAGGTACAGTATGTCTGTCTCTGCCCAAGAAGGATGGATCTGCCTTAAGGAATTGCTGAAGATGAGCCAGCAGTGTGCCCAGGTGGCCAAGAGAGCCAATGGCATTCTGGCCTGGATCAGGAAGAGTGTGGCCAGTAGGACGAGGGAGGTTCTTCTGCCCCTGTACTCAACACTGCTCAGGCCACACCTTGAGTGCTGTGTCCATTCTGGGCTCCTCAATTCAAGAGAGATGTTGAGGTACTGGAAGGTGTCCAGAGAAGGGCAACAAGGCTGGGGAGGGGCCTGGNGAACAGAGATGAGTCATACATCTGACTATGGATCAGCTGGAAAGGGCAGATTCAATTTCAGAGCATTCAGTACTACATTTACCATGGACTTGGGTTTAAGCTTTGTATTTCAATTAATTAATGACAATACAAAGTCTGTTTGTTTTTTTTGAAGGCAGTTGCTTGTTTCTTTTTTCCTGTAGTAATTTTAGACTAGATCCTGGGAAAGAAAAGTAACTGCAAAATGAGCATTGAGAACAGGTCTAGGTCAAGAAATTTGTCCTAAGTCTGTGTTTCAACACATTTAAATCCAAGCATATAATACAAATGCATGTTCTGAACATGATCCTGTTCATGTTGAAGTTGGTAGAAGAATCCCCATCTCACTTAAGCAAGACCAGTCTACCACCATCCCTACACATATAGACAACCCAAAAGTCCTGGAAGAACAACCTTCCCTGCAAAGTTGGGATAACTTCTGACCAGGGCCTCACAGGTTGCCCAGCCAGGTGGTGGAGTCACTGTCTCTGGAGGTTTGAAGAAACATGTAGACATAGCACTATGGGATATGGTTTCATGCCACAATAGTGTTAGGCTGATGTTGGACTTGATCTTGGAGGTCATGGAATCAGTCAGGGTTGGAAGGGACCACAAGGATCAGCTTGTTCCAGATCTCCTGCCATGGTCAGGGACACCCTACCCTAGATGAGGCTGCCCAGAGCCTCATCCAGCCTGGCCTTAAACACCTCCAGGGATGGGGCCTCAGTCACCTCCCTGGGCAACCCATTCCAGCCTCTTTTTCAACCATAACAATTCTGTCACTCAGACTCCTCAGCATCTTCTGTCTTTGTTGCTTTCTTCCTCTCCCAGTGAAAAGTGGGATGTGGAGAGGCATCAAAAGGGACTGGAGGAAAAAATATCTTTTATTGCTTAAGATTTGTGTCCTCTTTCAGGAATAGGTTGAGGTAAGTTTCTCTTCCCCGAGTTAGCAACTGCAGGTGAGATTTTTCTGCTTGTTGCACTTGGCTTTATACAAATGTAATTGAGGAAAAAATATTCTCCTTCCTTTTGCAAATATATTGAATTAGGTTTTGCAAGAACACTTAATTATAGAATCATACAATCAGTCAGGGTTGGAAGGGACCACAAGGATCAGCCAGTTCCAACCCCCCTGCCATGAGCAGGGACACCTTACCCTAGAGCAGGCTGCCCACCCCTGTTTAATGCCTCCAGGGATGGGGCCTCAACCACCTCCCTGGGCAACCCATTCCAGGCTCTCACCACTCTCATGCTGAACAACTTCCTCCTCACCTCCACTCTGAATCTCCCCACCTCCAACTTTACTCCATTCCCCCTAGTCCTGTCACTCCCTGAGAGCCTAAAAAGTTCCCTCCCCGTTTTTTTTGTAGACCAAATTGCCAAAGTATTCTGTGGTGATCCTATCTGTTCAGGTAAAGTTACATTTTGTTTTCACTCCCTGATTAGTTTTGTAAGTATTAAAGCAGCAAGAAAGTGATTCTTTATTATCCCCCTTCTGCTAATAGCCTCCCTGTCTCTCATATGATCACAAGAAGTGAGTCATCCATAGGTTGCAGCTTCTTAGCTATAAGGTGTCTGTAAGAGAAGTCAGCATCTTGCCTCAAGGGAGCAGATTAAAGGGAAACTGAGCGTGTTTCTGCTTACTTTCTTGGCTCATTGCTTTATGGATATGTGGGATCTAAAAACTAAATGGTGGTCGAAAAAGAACAAACACATTTATTACAGCAGTTAGAAAGAGAGGCTGCTTTGCTCTTTGCCAAGGTCCTTCTGAACAGCATGTTTGGCAGCTACCAAATGACATGGCCTGCACAGAGCTGATTTTGACGAAGCCTCTGGGATGTGTTAAAAAGTAAAGCAGAGCAAATCACGTACTGGAAAGCATAACTCAATCAAGGAAAAATGTATGATTAAGGGCGACATGGGCAAGGAAAGCTTTGCCAGAGCTCAGGGTAAATATTTGTATCAGTGTGAAGTGAAAGCTTCACATGGCTGATGTCAAGCAGCTGGAATTTTCATTGTTTATAAACTTTTGTTGTTACAGTTGGGTTTTGGCAGAAAAGGTACCAAAGAGAGCACAGTTTCCCAGCAAGAAAGTTTGAGTTTTGATAAAACAGCTTGAGCAGATAGGAATGTAAAGATGCAAAGTTTCTATGTCTCCTTTTAAGAATAGCTTTGCATCTGACCACCAGTTGCCTTCTGACATGGAGCTGGCTTCTCCTGCTCGAGTCTTCTGAGCGTATCTGTGCGTTGTGCAGGCGAAACCGGGAGACGTAGATGATGGCCACCAGCCTCTTCTTACAGATCAGAACCACAGAAACAGCCAGGTGTAGACCACCAATTCCACCTAGAACTCTACAAGATTCACCTCAAACCATAGCCCTAAGCACCACATCCAAACCACCCTTAAACACATCCAGGGTCAGTGACTCTACCACCTCCCTGGGCAGCTCATTCCACTCCCTGACCACTCTCTCCATGAAAATCCTTTTCCTAATGTCCAATCTAAACCTGCCCAGCCTCAGCTTGAGGCCATTTTCCCCTTGTCCTGTCTCCAGCTACCTGTGAGAAGAGATCAGCAGCAGCCTTTCCACAATGTCTCTTCAGGTAGTTGTAGGCAGCAATGAGGTCTCCCCTTAGCCTCCTCTGTTTCACACTAACCATCCCCAGTAATGGAGACACTCAAAACCGATCTGGACACGTTCCTGTGTGCTCTCCTCTGGGTGAACCTGCCTTGGCAGTGGGATTGGACTCAATGATCTCCAACCCTTACCATTATGTGACTCCCTCAGTCACTCCTCATCAGATTTATTCTCCAGCCCCTTCACCTTTACAGATGTGACCAGCAGCCACCAAAGCAGGAGATTGAAGTGGTTACTTCAACACTTACATCTGTTGTGCTGGGGGAGGTGTGGGCTGGATGTTAGGAGGAAGTTGTTGGCAGAGAGAGTGATTGGCATGGGAATGGGCTGCCCAGGGAGGTGGTGGAGTCATCGTCCCTGGAGGTGTTCAAGCAAAGCCTGGATGGGGCACTTAGTGCCATGGTCTGGTTGACTGGATAGGGCTGGGCGCTAGGTTGGACTGGATGATCTTGGAGGTCTCTTCCAACCTGGCTGATTCTATGAGTCCATGATCTCTATCTCATTCCAAGTCCAAAGATAAATACTTATTTTCTGTAGAGAACATTGCCAGTATGAGTCAAATATTTTAATGAGAGAGAAAATATGACCTGCTTGGGGACTGAACCCAGTTCTTTGGGTTGTAGCCAAGAGTCTTGAGAAGATAAACTTATATGGATCCTTACACAACCCCCCCTGCACTTAAACTAAGGCTGTGGGCATTGTTGTTGTGTTTTGCACCACATTTTATTCAGCAAAATGTTTTGTTAGAGTATTTCAGGGATTGTAGAACTATGCATTTAATATGTAGTGATTTCTTTCTGGGAGTAAAATTTGTTTTTTCAGGCTTTTTGTGGTTATTGGTCTCTGTCTTGGGTACATTTCTGTAATGCAAGAGGGAAGTGCTTTGTACTGAAGTTCAGTTGTTGTGAGATTATGTTTTTAGGTTTGGGGGTTCTTGTGACTTTGCTTCTCATCTTGGGGCATGGTCCCAGAAGCTTCTTGTTGGGCTGGTCTCTAGCTTTTTGTGTGGGTGATTCTGCTGCTGTGCAGCTGGTTGCTGAAGGAAGAAGGGGAAATAAAAATACTGCAAATGGCTTTGAGAGGATAAAAAATGACAAAGTTTTTAAAAAGTTCAGTTAAAAGTCTGAGAGTGGAAGTTAGAATCATAGAATCAGTCAGGATTGGAAGGGACCACAAGGATCAGCCAGTTCCAACCCCCCTGCCATAGGCAGGGACACCCTACCCTAGAGCAGCCTGGCCACAGCCCCATCCAGCCTGGCCTTAAACACCTCCAGCCATGGGGCCTCAACCACCTCCCTGGGCAGCCCATTCCAGCCTCTCACCACTCTTATGCTGAAGAACTTCCTCCTCACGTCTAGTCTGAATCTTTCCACTTCCAGCTTGGCTCCATTCTCCCCAGTCCTGTAACTAACTGAGAGCCTAACAAGTCCCTCCCCAGCCTTTTTGTAGCCCCCTTCAGATACTGAAAGACCACAATGAGATCACCTCGCAGCCTCCTCTTCTCCAGGCTAAACAGCCCCAACTCTTTCAGTCTGTCCTCTCAGCAGAGCTGCTGCAGCCCTCTGAGCATCCTTGTGGCCCTTGTCTGGACATGCTCCAGCATCTCCACATCGCTCTTGTAATGGGGGCTCCAGAACTGGATGCAGTATTCCAGGTGGGGTCTCAGCAGAGCACAGTAGAGGGGGAGAATCACTTCCCTGGCCCTGCTGGCCACACTTCTGATGCAGCCCAGGCTCTGCTTGGCTTTCTGGGCTGCAAGTGAACACTGCTGGCTCATGCTGAGCTTCTCATCCAGCAGCACCCCCAGAGTCCCTCTCCTCAGGGCTTCTCTCCAGCCACTCACTGCTCATCATGTATTTGTGCTTGGCATTGCCCTGACCCAGCTGCAGGACCTTGCACTTGGTCTTGCTGATCCTCCTGAGGTTGGCTTTTGCCCACCTCTCCAGCCTGTCCAGGTCCCTCTGGCTGGCATCCCTGCCCTCCAGCCTGTCTGCTGCCCCACACAGCTTGGTGTGGTCAGCAAACTTGCTGAGGGTGCACTCAGTGCCTCCGTTCATGTCACTGAACAGGACTGGTCCCAGGACTGGTCCCTGAGGGACTCTGCTTGTTACTGGCCTCCACTTGGACACCCAAGTAAGGAGATACTGAACTTTTCATGTAACTTGAGCACTGCAGAGTAGTTGGTTGTGCATGGCTGAAGCTTCCAGGACCCTTCAGACACATACATGAGGATGCTTCAATTCAATTCCACATTTTTTTGCCCAAGTAAATCAGGGGCTATCCCTGCCAATGCAAACCAGTGCTCTGCAAGAACCTAACAGTGTTACCCAGCTGCTCTAAGAAGAAAAACCAAGCCCCTGCTGGTATAATTAAGAAATCTTCACTTCCAGTCCTTGGGCTTTAGAGACCTGGATCACTAACTAATTCCAATTTAGAGAGCTTTTTTGATAAGAGCTTTTGTAAACTAGGAACTAAGCTGAGAATGAAAAACTTTTCATTGCAAGTATTTCAGCTAGGCACTCAGCCTGTTCAGTGTTATTTAATGTTTGGTCTGTCCTGGAGGGAAATCAGATATATCAGCCTTGAATTGAAGAAATACAGCATGCTCCTTCTCCTAAGGGTTTTGTAAGGGGGAGAAAGTGGCACTCATCCACGGTCTGCAGTCTTGCATTTTGGGGAAAAAAACCCAAACCCAGCAATTTCATTCATAAATATGGGGCTTGGCCATGCAGTCTCATGGCAGGGTCACCTTCTGAGACTCCTGGCTACTCCAGAACTCTGGGTAATGTAGGGGTTGAAACTCAGCCTGGACACAGATGGATGTTTGGATGAATTTAATATCTTCCTTTCTGCAACATGAACTCCAGAGTAGATTCTGATCTCATTTGTACTTGGGTTGGCAGCTGGGTGGGAGATGGGGTAGGGGAGTTGTTGTGGTTGACAGTGATGGAAGGGATCAAAGTCACACCTATTCTCTTTGGCTTTTATCCTCTAAACAAGATTAAATACATATTTATCAATACATCTTCTAAATGGAAAGCAGTTGTCAAGGATAAAATGTCTGAGAAGCTTCACCGAGCACTACATATATATTTATACATATACAGATAGATATTCCTTATGTTTTCATCATAGAATCAAGCAGGTTGGAAGAGATCTCCAAGCTCATCCAGGCCAACCTAGCACCCAGCCCTGTCCATCAACCAGACCATGGCACTAAGTGCCTCATCCAGGCTTTTTTGAATGCCTCCAGGGATGAC